>NW_004624810.1:7021061-7082079 GCF_000247695.1 Heterocephalus glaber | reverse complement strand
AGCTCAGCTTCTCTGCCCAAGGAGCTTGGGATGGCAGTGGGGGAGCTTCCTTCCGGGTGCTGGGACCAGCTCAGCTTCTCTGCCCTAGGAGCTTGGGATCCCAGCAGGATCCTTTTCAAAGCCTGTCCTGCTTCACACCCCATGAGTCTGGTCCTCTCCACACTGCTGCGGCCTCTTCTGAAGGTCCTGTGGCAGACAGAGGTCACTTAGCTACCAGAAGTGAAAACATTTTAATCATAGCTGAGCATTAAAAATATTCCATAACAAGAATTGGATTACATAGTTTGGAGAAGTTTCAGTCCAGTTGGCTGGCTCCAAGGCAGGGTGGCATGGCAGAGGGATATTGCAGAGGAGAAATATTCCACAGCAAGTAGCCAGGCAAGAGCACACTTCCTGTCCCTTATATCTTCTGTGGACTACCTACTCTGTTTAACTTTCTTTTTGTTTAGACAGTGGCTCACAGCTGAGTTTGCTTTAGATCTGAGATCTGGATTTGGACTTTTCAGCAGTACTGAAACTGTTAGAACTTTGGCAACTCTTGGAGATGGACTAAATGCCATTTGCATAAAGTGATGTGGATGAGTTTTTGGCTGGGCTGGGGCAGAATGTTATGGCTTCTGTCTAGATGTCCCCCTAAAACCTCATCCAGCCATAGATGGGACTTTTTCAGAGGTGGCTGGATCTAGAATGTGGGATTAAGGGTGTGTGATCACTAAATTAGTCCACTGATTGGTTTGGGACTCACCCCAAACCAAGCAGCCTAGATAGAATATAAAAGGGGCAGAAAGAAGCTGCTATTGTCACTTGTTGCTGGTCACTGGGTTGGTTTTGCTGCCTTCTGCCCACCATGAACTCTTTCTCCTCTGTGTGCCTCTCTGCCAGGCCACCCTACCTTGGAGGCAGTCAACTATGAACTGAAATCTGTAAAAACTGTGAGATAAATAAACCTTTCCTCTTTTAACTTTGGGTGTCAGGTATTTTGTCTCAGCAATGAAAAAAGTAACTAAGGTATATTAAATGTAGTGATAAACAGGCAGGTACACTAAAAATATTGGACAAAATTATCCTCTGACGAGTGTTTAAGGAGTATATGAAACATATCAACTTGTTAATAACTTGTCTGGTAACTATAGAATATACATAGTTTTAGGCCCTCAAAAAAAATCTATCAGGGCAGGCCATAGCCTGGGACAAAGTATATTATCCAGCCATAATAAATTGAAGTTAAAGATCAGTAACAAGAAATATCTAGAAATCTTCAAATATTTTGGTATAAAATAACCACTTTGTAAACAATTCATGAATCAATCCATAAGACAAATCAAAAAGGAAATTAGAATATGACTTAATATATGAATGATAATGAAATACAACATAACACTATCAACTTTGAAGAACTAAAAGTACTTATAAATAAATTTATAGACTTACATACTTATATGAGAGATTAAATATTTCAAATAAATGACATAATTTTTGTCATGATATTTCTGAAATGAACAAATTAGATGCAAATTATATAAAATAAAGAAAATAATTGGGCCAGGGATTTAGCTCAATGGTGCTGCCACCTGCCTCGCAAGCAGAAGGTCCTGAGTTTGATCCCTGGTACAAAAAAAATGTTAAAAATAAAATGAAAGAACAATATTCCTTGGGAATAAATGTGTAAAAATTCCTAACAAATGTTAGCAAAATGAAGCAAGTAATATATAACAAAGATAATATATACTAAGCAAATGGATTTCTTCAAGGAATGCAAAGTTGTTTTAACATTTGAAAATCAGTTATTTTAATTTACTCTATTAAGAGACTGAAAGAAAAATAGCTCAAAATCTTCCTAATGGAAGTAGGGTATGCATTGTCTAATCTTCCAAGGGCATAGCCCACATATTTATAATTAATATAAACCATGAGTGTAAAGTATTTTAAAATGTTCTATAAAAATTAATAATAAGGTAAAGAAGACTGCTTTTACCATTATCATTTCATGTCTTTCCAATGAAGCAGGAAAAAAAAAGATTGGGAAGGAAAAATTAAATATGTCTTTATTTCTAAATAACAGAACTGTTTATATACAAAATCACAAGGAACTTTTTAAACAACTGCTAGAAGTGGCAGGTAAATTTAACAGAAATGCAGTTTAGAAAATTAATATAATAGAAAATGAATTTAAACGTCAGTCCTGTATTCAATAGTGTTTAAAACAAGAAACTGTAACAAACATGACAAAAAACTATACTGAAAACTACAAAATACTGCTAAGAGGAATTAACAAATATATTAGATATGGAGACATACACATTTTTTTGTGGATTAGAAGGTTCAAAATAGGATATTAATTCTCCACCAACCTTCAGTTGATCTATAAATTGAGCACAATTCCAATGCAAATCACAGTAGTCTTTTCTTGAAAAAATATAAAAGCTGATTCAAAAGTTATTTGGAAATGCAAAACACTTAGCATAGCCAAAAATTCTTGAGGGAAAATATAGGAATAAGAGGAAGACTTATACCATCCAGATTTAAGATGTATTCTAAAGCTACAATAATTAAGACAGCTTGGATCCTCTTTAATGATAGATAATTTCAATAGAATAGACAAATATTCAGAAATAGAACCACATTTTTACAGCACAATTGAATTCCCACAAAAGTTTCAAAGCAAATAATTGGGCAAAATCTTTCAAACAAATGAAGCTAGATCAACTGAATATCCATATGGAAAAACACGAAGCTTGAACTGTACCCAATAACAAACACAAAAATTAATTTGAAGGGTGTAACCTAAATGCTGAAGCTAAAATAATAATGATTCTTAGACAAACAAACAACATTGTCTTGGCAAAGTAGAGGTAGCAAATATTTTTAGGACACATTAGGCAATTATCATAGAAAGTAAATGAACACTAATAATACATTTGGGAAATATAAATTATAGCCATTATGGGACACTCCTATACAGTCACTCAAATTCCCAAAATGAAAAAAAAAAGGAAAATACCAAATGTCAGTGCATATTTGAAGTAAATGGAATACTTACACATTGCTGTTGAGTGCACAAATGATACAACCATTTAGGAAAAAAATTGTAGTAGTTTCTTACAAAGTTAAATTTATACCTACCATATGATTCAGTAACTCCACTCTTAGGTGTTTTCCAATAGAAGTAGAAACATATGTCTTCAAAAAGACTTTTAAATGAATGATTTTGGCATTTTTATTCATAAAAGCTTAAAAGAACCCACATGTTCATTAAGAGAAGAATGAATAAATTAGTTGTACATTATACAAAGGAATACTAATCAGAAATAAAAGGGAACAAATTTCTAATACATGCAACAATATGGCAAATTTTACCAACATTATACTGTGTGAAAGAAGTCAAATGCCAAAGAGTACATACTGTGTTATTGTACTATACTATATGAATGTAAATATTCTAGAGTTTGATAGGACTGTAATGAGTGTAACCATTTTCAAAATTCATAGGATTTTTCACTTGTGATTTGTGAATTTCACTCCACAGATTTTACCTATAAATTAAAATAAATGTTGAATTCCTTTCAATTAAGCCTGCTTTTTTACAATCCTATGAATTAGTAATTCTGAAAATCCCTTCTATGTGTTCCAGACTTAGTAAATTAGTAAACATATTGAGAATAATGAAAGGCAGGCATCACTATATAGAAAACAAGTTACAAATACAGGGAAAAAGAAGATTAGAGTGTACCATAGGGCAATGGGATGCAATTGAATGTGGTCATTTTAAACTAGTTTCATATACACTCAAAATATATAATATACTTATAATCACATATGCACATATCACATATCTTCTCTATTATACATAGAATATGTTATATTTATATTACAAAACACATGTGTATGTACACACATATGTTTTCAGGCTCTGTCAATTAATAACTCATACTAATAGCAATTATAAAAACTAAATAAATTTTGTCTTCTAAATATAATTTTCTGGTAAAAAATCTAGTGATACTTTGAAAAATCTCAAAATCTACTGTGTTAATAGAAAACAAAAGATAAATCTGGAACATCTTCATGTAATAACAATTAAATCAAATGCTAAGGATATGTTGTATTGGGAACATGTGGAAAGGAGAAAACTTGAAGGTGCTCATGCTTGGTCAAACCTGGGACAATTTTAGTAAACAGTGATAGTAAAAATGATAAAAGTGATTATGAATTAAGGCATAGTTTAAGAATCTATGAATAAAAAAAGAAAGATAAAGAAAGAAAGAAAGAAAGAAAGAAAGAAAGAAAGGAAACTTCTTCCTTACAGTAGAATTCCAGTGCTTATGGAAAATAAGGTGGAATTGGAATTTATCAATAGATTATAGAATTAGTGACTAAAATTTTAACTAGGGGAAATGATTATGTAGATATAAAGTATTTCATCACAAATAATACTTAAAGTATGTCAATATACTACAAGTGAAAAAACCAATAGGTTTATGATTAGGAAATTTAATGAATGAAGCATATATGAAATGGTCAATGTTAGCATTATTAATGTTAAGTCTCATGTCTCCTGTTAAAATGCCCTAAAAGGGGGATCATTTCTGTGTTATTCCTGATAAAGATACAAAATTCAAATCTCATTATGAGGAAATATTAGGCAAACACAAAATGAGTAACATTTTCAAAATAACTATACTCTGCACAATGTCAGGGTCAAGAAAGAATGCAGAGTAACCACAGTAAAGGATTCTAAACACCATAATGATGTATAATTTGGTATTGTTCATTGGTAAAAATTGTTATAAAATGAATTCTTGCATAAATTTACAGAAATTGAATATGAACTCCAGATTAGATAAGAGTACTATATTACTATGTAATTCTGTGGTTTTGATCATTTTAGACAGGTTAACAGAATGTTTTTGCTATTCAGGATACACAATAAAATCTTTAGAAGTAGCAGAGAACCATGTCTCTAAGTCTGTTTCAAACAGCTCAAGTAGAATATGTAGAGATTAAATAAAGAATCATACATAATTGGGACCAAAGATAAATAATTAGTTATGGATAAAGGGTTTATTATTAAAGTCTTAGAAGTATTCTTGTGAAATTTCTGCAAGTCAAAATAATATTAAAATAAACACATAAGAAAAGTAACATATGATCTCTAATGGAGTATTCACAAATCATCTATCTTTTTAAATATAATTTTATTTCTGCAAAACACTATTAAGAAGTATTAAAGACTACACAGAAGCTAACTAAAAATTATATGCAGTGTCTATAGAGATATTTTCATATTATTTATTGAATTATATTTTCATTTTACAATATGATTGTATTTAAAATGAAATTCTTTCATAACTTGAATCTTATTTTCCAAAATTTTATGTCCAACATAGTGGCTTCATGGACATTGTTTTAATTTTGTTTTGAAAATTTAGTGACTGTGATTCATCAACCAGATTTCCTGTTTTTATATGGTTTCTGAAGTCAGAATATTGCATTATATTTTTAACTTGTCATCACAATTTATTAATATCTAACTGCTATTTTATCAGGGTTTTTCCCCATAGCATACTGATTGGTAACAAAATGTGTTGTGCTTCAACAATGAAGGTTTTCTTTGAAAATTTAGAGGTTGGGAGGAACATGTAGGGTAGAAAAATTTGGAACTGGAGAGAACATAGAAATGACCTATTCTTATTATTTTATAATTCTCTTTTCCTATACCACAACTATTCTTCAGTTAGTTGATTCAAACTAAATAATGCATTGTTTATTAAGTACAGTCATTTGTAAAACAAACATAAAATGTAGTGCATATTACATTAAACTTTAATATGGTATGGTGTATAAGTTCAGGGGAGAAGATTCATAAACAATAATTGGAATAGCTTCAAAAATAAATGTGAGCAGGTTAAACCATAGCCATGTCTTAGGTAATAAAATTTTCCTCATCACTCTTATTGCTAAATGAATTAAGTGACATTTCAAGAAATCCATTCTTCCTTCATTAACTTTTTTCTATAGCATCCATGACTGTATATTAAGGATATGAAATTATTTGTAATTATTATATACCTAAAAATGATCTATATCACAGATAATCATCGCAAATAAGACACCTACCAAAGACAGTATCCAAAATGTATGATAGACATATCTCTGGCTCTTACCACATCTAGTTGTGGAAAGCCATAAAGGTACACTAAATATTTTTCTTGATTCTATGTGCTATCAGATCTTTGTACTCTATTTTCTATTCCTAACTCAATTGAATGCTACTGATACATACCTGATAGGTTTTCCTTTTTAGATTGTAATTTTCTACAGATTCTGCTCAAAAGTAATGATAGTCAAACCCTCATCTCTCACAGTGTTTCTGATAATCAAGCTGACCTTTTTAGTTTTAATTAAGTCAAGAGCTAAACACCCAGAATTTTGAAGCTATCTTCAACTATACAGACTGTAACTACTTCTATGCTGAATTAGTTTTTGCTTTTTATTTAAATTTTACTGTAATTAAATTGTGAAATTGTATTTCCCACATGAGCTAGATATATAAAACATTACCAAATTAGACCCATTTAAAAATATATTGATACACTTCTAAATATTTATGTTATTTCATATCTTCATAAGAACATCAGTTATATTATTTTACCTAAATTATAAAATTTATTTTAACATTATAAATTATACAATTTATTTTAAAATTAAACGAAAATTTTTCCTTTTCTTTGCTCCATTACTTCTTAACACACTGCAAATCTCCAATTTAATGCAGCCTTCCAAATGAAAAGTTACTACTTTATCTAAATTTATTGGTTATAGGATTTGGATATGAAATTTTACCATCAATGCTCAGAAGTAAGATATGATGTATGAATCTCATCAAAATGATTTAAAGAGGTATATTTGGAAAACCTCATATAGGTAAAATAGCTTTGTTTCCAGTATCTTCTATCCAAGCAAATATGCAGTGCTTAGGAGCAAAC
Organism: Heterocephalus glaber; assembly: GCF_000247695.1. The sequence continues at coordinate 7,075,093 of NW_004624810.1, read as the reverse complement.
AATGGATGCAGATTTTTTGTTGGGAGACAGATACCATATTTCCATTTTGTAATATATCACAGATGCTTTTCTGTTATCATAGTAAAAGCTCATGTCACTCTAAAGTAATAGGGAATAAAGAAATAGATGATGACTATTAATTGAACACATATTTTTGGTAAATACTTGCCAAGTACCATTAGGTACATCTTAGGTATATATTATTTAACTTGTGTGCTCAAATTGAAGAATAGGATACTTTTCATCAAATTTTTATATTATAATTGTAATATGTGTAGCTCTCTAAATACAAAGTAGATGCTATTAATAACTTCATTTTGGAGATAAGGATACTAAATCACAGAGAGCATTTATGGGCAAAAAATTGAAGCCAAAAACCTGTTAAACCCCATGTTCTTAATTTCTATATTCTAATATTTTATAAACCTAGATGAAAAATGGGTAAATGAAAAGATAATCATGCTTGCACAAAGTGAGTCATATACTATTATCTCTTTGGGTCTTGTAACATACTACAATTACATTCACTAAATATTTATTCAGTGCTTAATAAGTGCCAAGAAGTTTTCACAAAAGAAAAAAAGGGGATATTTATTAGAGTATCACCTAGCATTACAATAAACATGCAATAAAAATTCTATATGAATCAGAAGATATTATCATCCAAACTAATACAAAGATCTTTGCTTGGTAGAGTATTATATAATAAAATTGGAGATTAAGAAACATGTTGTCCTGGTATTGTAGGACATTAAAAGAGATGTAATCACAAAAAGCTACTTCAAGGGAATACTACATATGCTAAATCTTGAAGAAAATCTTGAGCTTGATATGGTGTTGAAGGAATACCAGGTCTCAGAGAAAGCACCTGAAAAGGCAAAGGAGTGTCAATTAGTTTAGGATGCTCAGGGTAAACATTATGGGAAAAGCATAGGGTATTGGATATAAAAAGATCAGAGATTATCAATTAAATCTCAAAGCCAAATTGAAGCCAGAAGTAGCCAGTGCAAATGAGCAGTGGTATCATTGGTTAGCTTTGCCCAGAAACGATATTTTTTCATAAAATCAATGGCTGACAAGTATATTTTAATCAGTAGAGATTACAAGAATTGACCAGTAGGACATGTTAATCTAGGTATTAAAAGGCTGACTCAATCTGTAAGCCCTGGTCACTGGCTTTAGAAAAGTCAACTATTTAATAGTGGGAAGGAAGTCTACTGTACTCCCGCTCCACGTGCAGGTGAGCTGTTATGCTTTCAGTCGTCATATAACAAAGCATAATCAACAAAAGTCCAGACCTAAGGTGCTGGCAATTTTTTAATTCATTTCTTGTCATGTCTTTCCATGAGCCCTTGGCCGCAAGACCGTTTCCTTCAGATTTAGTTTCTTTTTCTTGCGATTGTCATTCCTTTTAGAGGTTGGAACTGTGACCCTAATTTTTAGCCTTATCATTTTTGGGAATTGTGACACATCTGCAGACTAATGCATAACTTTAAGTTTGGATTACTTATCACCATATTTCAGAGAACTCTCCTATCTCTTCTCAAAAATCACTGGGGTTACCTGGGTGTAGTGGCAGATGGCTGTAATCCTAGCACTCTAGGAGACTGAGGCAGGAAGATCACTGGTTCAAGCCCAACCCTGGCAATTTAGTAACTTAATAAGACTTTGTTAAAAAAAAAAAAAACATTAAAAAAGAGCCGAGCATGTAACTCAGCTCAAGGATTTAGGTTCAATCTCCAGTGCTGGGAAGTAAAGAGAAATGGAGAAAAAGAAAAGAGAACACACTGGGCTCACTGTTTCCAGTAACAAGTAAATACAACATGAATTTTAACGCATTCCATAAAAGTTTTCCTTCATTTCCATGTTGAAGGAGAAAAAGAAACACATTATTCTGTGCTTTCAAAATCTTCCCTATTAAGAGTGAGTGCTAGGCTGGGGATTTAGCTTAGTGGTTCTGCTGCCTGCCTCGCAAGCACAAGATCCTGAGTTCAATCCCTTGCACCCCCCAAAAAAACAATAGAGTGAGTGGATGTGATAGAATAAATATTCAGGTGTTCAGTGTATAAGAATGGAATATAGATTTCTGTGGAGTTATTAAGTCCATCAAGTCTTTTAAATAATGGACAAATCAAGTTTAAAAAAACTTTACATAGCTTAGCTTGTTTTCTGGTGCTGTTGACAAGAGAATATACTTTTCCATGTACAGGTGAATGTTTTGGAACTTATGTACACAAGAAATTGTAGGCATTAAAAATATTATATTGATATTTTAAAAAGAGTAAGTAATAAAAATAAAACAAACTTTTACTTTAAAAAGTTTCAGGTTTACAAGTGGAAAATGTGAAGATAGTATAGAGAATTCTCACCAAACACCCAACATCCTCACAGGATATTTGTCCCAACTAAGGAATTAATATTGATACAGCATTATTAACTAGAATCTAGACAGATTTTACTCAGAATTCCTTAATATTTACCAAATGTCCTCTTTTTTGTATTCCAAGATCTAACACATTTAGTTCTTATAGCTCGTTGGGCTTCTCTTGGTTTTGACCATTTCTCATTTTAGTTACTTTCAATAATCTTGATAATTATCAGAAGTACTGCTAAGGTCATTTGTATACCATTCTTTAGCTTGGAATGTCAGTTTTTTTTATAGTTCAAGGTTTTTGGGTTTGCAGGGGGAAGACTAGAGAGGCAAAGTGCTGCTCTCATCTTGTTACATCAAGGTACATTCTACCAACAAAACTTAATGCTATTAATGTATACCTTGACTTGCTCCATACCCTTATCAGCAATAGGTGATGTCACTTTTTGAAATTTTATCCATTTGAATAAGTATGTTGGAGTATCTCTCATAGTTCTTCTAATTTGCACTGTGCATCTTTTCACATACTATCTGCTGCCAGTATATCTTCTTTAATGAATTATCTGTTTAGTCCGTGGGCCCATTTTTAAAATAGAGGTTGTTTAATCAATCACTGGTGTGTTACAAGGTTTTTGTATACTTTTGGTAGTACTTTACTTGACATATGATTTGCAAATATATTTCCCCAGTTGATGTTTTTCTTGAGCTGTGTTTAATGTTTTCTGTAGGTACAGATACTGGAGGTTTCATATGCTGTAGTGTTCTTGTTTTCACTTTGGTCTTGATTTTGAGCTTCCTTAAATACTTTTGTATTCAAAAAGAGCCTCTTTCAGCTATATAAACTGTTAATATACTAGTGACCTATTGATACCGTGATAAAGTTTTGGGGAGGGAAACATTTACATATTTCTATTTTAAATCTCACTTTTTAATAGGCTTCTGTCTCATCTGTGAGTTTTACAAATATTTATCTAGTGATATTCCTTTTTCCCACATGTATATGAGATAGGAGGGCGAGAGGAGGTAGAATAACCCTCAACAAGCTAAGATTTTGTCAATATCTTTTCCCCTGTAGAGTAGGCTCTTTCTTACCCTCTCAGATCTTTCTCAAATCTTTCTCAGGTTTTATCAGTAGAAAAAGATGTGGACTCTAGAAGTATATGCTTTCCATTGAGACTGCAGACACCAAGAGTTTCTCATAATGAATATCCATCATTTAGTTAAAATTAATACTTCAGTATTCCTACCCGGTTATGACCCCATGTGCTTCTATTGCAAGGAAACCGATCACCCTTGACTAGATTACCTCCACTGGAATCTGAGTGTCAGATTTTCTTGCAACAATAGTTCATTGGTGAATTGAATAAAAGTTAATGATTTTCAGCATGTTCAGTTACAAGAATGATTGTGCTGACCCTGGTGGGCATATACTACTTCTTCATTAAAAATGTAATTTATTTGTCAGTTTTTTTGATAATCAGGTTAATACACTAAAATGTTTCCCTTTTGAGAGAACTATCTGCTTGATAGAGAAGAAAAATATTAAAAGCAGTATCATGTTACCCTCAAATACAAAATGGATATATATTGTTCAGATGAAAGTATAATTTAATTAAGTAAGTATATAATGGTCTGCACAAGTCTACGAGTTTATTTTGAAATACTATGTTCATATCAGGTAGGTAGGAAGTTTCTAGAAGGATATAGAGACAATGGTATTAGACTATTTCCTTTTCCCTGATGTAATTGCCCTTTTTAAAGTCAATAAATAGAATAATTAGAAAAAGGATATAAAATAAGAAGCATTAAAATAAGTAAAGATACTGACAGTAGTCAGTTGATACACTCACATCTGCTGTGCCATCCCTTACATATTATTAAGGCTTAGATTTAAAATGCCCCTCCAAATTTTCACATTCTGAGATGAGGTCAGGCCCGAAGGAGTGGGTCATTGGGAGTTACTAGAAGGGTGTGTCTCCCTCCCTGGCTCCTCTCTGTGTTCTCTGCAACACAGCTTGATTGAGCATCTTCTACTCTGCCATTCCCTTTCTCCACCATACTGTTTCTGTCTTAGATACACCTGACTATGGGCTAAGACCTTGAGCCAAAATAAACTTCTCTTCCTTTACATTGCGGTTGTTGGTTTTGTCCAGTGATGGGAAAAGTAACGAAGATACATAGTATGTGATAACCAGGAGCTAGACTGATGAAGATAAACAACTTTTAAGAAATAACTAACTAAATAAATAAAGAAATAAAATTAATTTCATCAATGAAAAGGAAAAATTTTGGTTTATTAAAGAAGATTCCAGGAATCAATTACTAAGTATAAAGCAGAACTAGGGATGAGACAAATGAAGTTAAATTTCTTGACCTACTTTTTACATATGCCAATTGATAATTAACAACACTCTAGATGGTGCAATAGAATAAGAAAGAGTACAGAAGGAAAACAAAGAATGAAGATGAATATAGAAAATATAACACATAAAATGGAACTTAGAGAAAAGTTTTAACACATAATTAGTCTTAAAAGGAAAAGAAAAAGGCTAGGATACAAATAATATTGGATTATACAAGAATCAATAATTTATAAAAATTGACAAAAAAATCACATCACACATTCAAATATTTTCAAGGAACTAAGAGCAGTGTGTATAAAACTATATCAACTCCATCCAAGAAAATGTTTTGAAAACATGATCAAGAAAAAGAGGGGATGACAAAAAGAATCTCTTAAAAATGGCTGAGCAAAATGATACAGCACATTAGCTTCAAAGAAACAACAAAATTGACAACCAATTTTCTATAGCAATGATGAAAACCAGAAGAAATTGAAATGACAACTTTAACGCTATGAAAAAAATAAAGGCAAACTCAAAAATAAGTGTTTCTTTCTATATGCAGATATTTTCTGACAAACAAAAATTAAGAGACTGTCTCCCAGAGAAATTAAATGCTAAAGGAAGTTCCTTAGCCAAAAGAGAATGATGCAACTTTCACCAACTAACTGAAGAGAATGTAACTACGTAGTAATCTTGGGAAAATGTTGGACAGAAACTATTAAAGTGGAACATATATATGCCTATAAACAAGCCATTGCACTTCAAGATAAGCACTCAACAGAAATCCATGCATAAGAGGTGTATCAAAATATAAGAAGTTTCATAGTAGCTTTGTCCAAATAGCCAATATCTGGAAATGATACAAATGTCCATTATTAGATAAATGGATAAATAAGTAGTAGCATATTCAAATAATGTAATACCATACAGTAATGCAACTAATATCTCCTATCTGCAGCATGAGATAGCTCATTGAGAGGATATTGAGCTAAAGAAATCATACCCAAAATAAACAACTTCAAATTTTCAATTATAAATATTGAAAATCATTAGGAAAAACTAATCTTTGTGCTAAAGTCTATAGTACTGGTAGAGCAGAAACTATTGATACCACATTCTATATCTACTCAGTTCACTTGAGTGTGATAACACCATTTCCTTTCTGCCTCTATTTTTCTGAGTCTAAGGCTCTCAATAGCCACAGGAGAGCTTGTTCAGACTGTTTAAACTCCAACTATAAGTTCAGATAGAGAAGTTCTCTTTAAAACCCTCAGCAAAGCAGAGAGAGGAGTCAGTTGATCAACAGAGTCTCCTGGTCCTCCAGTGCTCAGTTCTGGGGAATGTTCTGTATGGTTTCTCTGAACATTTATATAAGATTCGAGACTCAGCTGCTCATAGCGCTAACCTACTCTTCACTGCTCATTTTATGGACCTTTTTCTTATCTCTTTTATTCTACTCTCAGTTGGGAATTCTGGATTCTCTTTAATAAGCCACCTGCACCCAAACTCTCATTTTAAAGCCAATTCTTGAGAGACTTATACTAAGATAACTGGCTACTTTTGCAGTTGATAATTACTAGGATGAGAAAACAGGGATAATTCCAGGGTGCCGCTAATGTTCTTTGCTTACTCTGGTTAGTGTTACACTAATATGTTAAGTAATTTGTAAAAATTCACTGTGCATAATTTGGGTCTATACAAAGCAGTAAATGCATGAAACATATAAGAAAAATATTAAATTTAAATTATTTTAAACAATTGGGTCATGTTTTCATATATTGCTTTTAGTATTAGTGTGTTAGGATAAGCTAACTTATAAATCAACAACAATTTTATTTTGTTATTTTTTCCCAAATCTTCTGTGAATAAAAATTAATATATACATATATAATTTATAAAGTAATTAATCAAAGTATTTACATCTTCTAAGTAATATACAATAATTCATGCACACACATAGATAAATGTAAAAATATAGTTTTACCTGTAGACAAGAAATTAAAGAGCTATATGACTTACATTTTACATCAGCAGTATTCATTTCAGGTTATATCAAATATTTAATACCAGATATTCTTTGGGATTTGTTAGCATATCTTTTAAAACTTGCCTGCGGCAGTTACAAGAAAAAATGTAAAAAGTAGTTTTGATTATCGTTTTGGATTGTCAACCTTGACAGTTTGTGTGGGATTTAGAGGCATGAAAAAAGAACATACAGATACTCACACCAGTATACCTTTATCCAATTCCTGGGGAAGATTCTCTTCCAAAATAACCAAAGAGCTTGTTATTTGTCAAAAAAATTATAGAATGGATCTCTTTTAAAGTAACCCAGGGCACAGGTGTCTGGAAACAAGAATGTACTAGTGATCAGTTGAGATCTACAGGCATTTATGAAGAGATTTTTTTAAAGTCTTTTTTTTTAAGCAGTCTTAAGCCTTTTTTATAGCCATAGTCAGAAAAAACATAGTACTTTTAACCTTCATTTCTTTTCAGAAATGCATTGAGTTTAATTTCAAATTAGAAGGAAAAATATAAAGGATTAATATGTGACTTGGTGTTAAAGAAAAAGTAGTAATTTATTGTTTGGATGTAATCAGATAGTGAACTTTCAAACTGTAGATGGTTTAGAGAAGCTGCTCAGGGCTATTGTCCCCTCTGGAGAGGGACTTGAAAGAAACAGATCTCTGAACTTTATGACTATATAAATTTAGCTGTCCTTGAAAGGATGTAGTTTGTATTCTCTTATGTAATAGCTAACCAACACTTTAATCATTCATTCATATGAGAGTTGCAAAGGATTGGCTACTGAAATATCCATCTTGTTTTCATGGGAGTCAGTTTCTAACTAGACTCATCTCTGCTCTCACCCTAAAGCAGAAATAAAATATAATCATAAGAGGATGATGGTCCCAGAGTAATAGAACTGAAGAACACTGCTTTCAGGTTTTTCCTAAAACTCTTTCACAATATGATTGGAAGCTGAATTTCAAGATTCTTTGTTGAAGAATTGTAATTGCTGTGGCATATTATCATCCATCCTTACTTTGAGGCTGCATATAGCTTTGCCCTGAAATCTGCATGCCTTTGTGAGGCATACATTTTTTTTCATTTAAGTCCTTTTATTACAGTGGTGCCAGCTACTGCTGCTATCGTTAAATGCTTGTCAGCATTTCCATTATAAACCTTATTTTCAGGGGATTTATAACCTAGCCATTTTAATTCACATTTGGCTGAAAGTTGCCATCAACATACTCAGTATACAGTAGGTACTGTTTCTTTTATCACCAAATTTTATTTGAATCTGTTTATCAGCCTGAGATTTAGCAATGTGTAAAACCGTAACACTGAGATCCAGGAAAAGTAGAGATATTTTGGTAGCTGCTTTCTAAAGTGAAAATGTTCACACAAAAAATTAGAAAGGAGCAGTAAAAATTGTCAGACCTATAACAGCAAAAGTCTTAATGGACATTTTAAAATCATTATTATTTATAGTGCACTACTTTTCTCTAATAATAGTTTTAAAAAAATATATTTTCCTATGAACACCAATTCATATAATGGAGTTATGATCACCTCAACATAACATTCAATTCACTATAATATACTTATTGATATCATGAAATGTGATAAAATCTTACAATTTTTGTAGTAAATATAAAAATTCATAATGTACAAACTTGATATCTGATTCTTTTTCAGAAACACTGTCTTACTCTGCTCTGATTTTTTTCTCATGCAAACCTACTTATTTTTTGAAAATATAAAATATTTCTACATCATTTGAGTACTTTAATGTGTTTTTATTCTTAGTGTGAGTATATAATGGCCATTTTTAATCATGTAAAACAGTAATTCAAATATTTCATAAACACATACTCACAGAAATAAACATCAGGCAGCCTCAAATATTATTGTTGACACAAGAAAACATAAGAAACAGTCTAAACTTACAGAGATGTTTACAGAATGAATGAAACAGGTATGGTAAGATATCACCCATGATGCAGTGAGACAATTAAACCTTTATAAAAACTCATGTAAACATACAATGTAAACATAAAAATATTTAGGTGGTCTCCAATGAGTAAGAACAATATATTATAGGAAGATAGCTGATAATATAATGGCATAGCTTATCTTACTTCAGAATAACAATGGCTCTCTTTGCTCACAAGAATCTTGTGTGCCTCCTTCTCTTGTAAACCCCAGCCCTGTTTACCTGTTTATTTCTCTTTTCCTCCTTCATTTGGCCTTTCTAGTCCAGGCTTAGTAAGTATCCTGAAAAGTCAGTTTATAGAAATACCCCCACCATTTCTCTCCCCCCACCCTTCAATTTATGATCCTCCTGATTCCACTTCCCAGATGGCTGGAATTACAGGAGTATACCACCATGTCAGGCTTAATGTCTCTTTTTAGTAATTTTCCATCCACTCACAACTTTTCTTTACACTCTGATCCCTGTGTACAAATGCCCAACTATGTTTGCTATATTCAGAAATGAGTGGTCATCGGTCTCTCCTGTTGTGATATTCCTATTGTAATAGTCTCGAATGAAGTCTGAGTTCTATCTTTTTTTTCTTTTGGTACCAGGGGTCAAACTCGGAACCTTGAGCTTTCGAGGCAGGTGGTGGAACCACTGAGCTAAATCCTCAATCTTAGTTCTATTTTAACAAGTGTTGAAACATTTTTTTTCTATAAAAGTATTTATCATTTAACATTTTCCTTATACCTGTCATTGCCTATATGCTTTAAAATGCATAGGAGCTTATTTTAATAGAAACACTATTGGAGTAAAAAAATGAAAGTATTCTCTTTACTGGTGTATACCTCTTGCCCTAGATCTCAGGTTACAAGGTTATAATAATGAAAACACTGAATATTGATGTAACAAAATTTATGATATAATTAATGAGAGGATGGGAAGGTTGGGGTATAGTCAAAGAGGACCATAGTAAAAAACTAATAGATAAGAACTAATCTAAAAATCAAGAAATGCTTGTGGTTACTGCTGGAATCCTCTTATCTTCCTTTTTAGCCTGTACTTTTACCTTTGGGTGTCAATATCCACTCCTCTTCATTGCCCCTTGGTAGACCCCTTCTTATATGCGAAATACAGAAAAGAGTAGACTCTAATGCATAAAATGCTCCAGAATACCAAGTTTCATGTTTGTTCCTCCCACTGATTACTTTCCCTCTCTTCTCTGCTACTCCTCCTCTTTCTTTTTATCCTTGCCTCCTCAAATTTCCGCTCTTCATTCGCTCCTCTTCTTTCTCTTTCTCCTCCTTTTGCTTCTCCTCATTTTTCCTCTTTTTCCTCATTCCTAAAGCAAGTAAACTTTAAAGACTTCAGTAGAGCTTCTGCCAGCTAGATGTTGAGATAAAGCAGTTTTATAAAGGTTTGTTCAAACAAAATTTGACTAAAAGTTCCACAATAATAGCAGGTACTTTTGAATTTTCCAAAAAAGGATTCCAGATAACTACAGAAGACCAGCCACTGGATCAGTTTGTGGTATCATATAAAAGCCACATATAAATTTTAAGTAAGGAGGAACATTAGGACAGAACAGCATATTAGACAGAATTCTTTTGGATACAACTGAAGAGACTCAAACTTTGTTACGGAAATTATTAAAACTTATCCGTTCATGAAACCTTATCTCGGTCTAGTAGCTCAAAAAATAACTGAGAGTCTAGTTCAATAAAAATGAAAACCATAATGAGATATTACCTGGCTCCAATTAAAATGGCTAATATAAAAAACACAAGAATCAGAAAAATAGCAATCGTAGGAGGATTCTGGATAAATCAAAACCTCTTACAATGTTTTTATGAATGTAACATGGTATAAACACGATGGAAAACAATGTGATGGCTCTTCAAAAAATTGAAATCAGAACTATTACATGATTGACCAATGTTACTTCTCAATGTATATCCAAAAGAATTGAAAATAGAGTCTTCAAGAAATATTTTCACACTTAGATTCATAACATTATTCACAATAGCTAAGAGACAGATACAAACAAAATGTCCACTATTAGTTAAAAGAATAAACAAAATATGATATATGCATACCCAGTGTAATGTTGTACAATCTTAATGAAAAGAAATTCTGGCACAAATTATAACATGGATGGATCATGAGGGCATTATACTAAGAGGAATAGGCTAATCACAAAAAGATAAGTATTATATAATTTCTCTTTCATGAGGTATCTGAAGTAGTTAAATTCACAGAAACAGAACATAGAATGGCAGTAATAGGAACTAAAGTTAATGGAAAATGGTGAATTGTACTTTAAGGGTGTAGAGTTTCAAGCTGGTTGTGGTGGCACATGCCTGTAATTTCAGTACTTGGGAGGCTACTGCAAGAGAATCACAAGTATGAGCCCAGCCTGAGCAACTTGGCAGGTTTGTGAGACCCTGTCTCAAAATCAATAATTGAAAAGGTCTGGGGATGCATCTTAGTGCATTTGGTTCAGTCACTTGTACAGAAAAAGGGGGAGTGCAGGGGATATAATGCTTCTGTTTTCAACAACAACAAAAAGTTTTAGAGATTAATGAATGCACACTGAGGCTACTGAATTGTACACTTAAAAATTCTTATAATGGTAAATTTTGTGGGTTTTGTTTACTATTCAAGTCAAAACTTATTTTAAAAGGAGTTTATCATTAGTCTTTAGAAAAGACTGTGTCTTCTTTCCTGATGGGTTCTGTAAAAGCTCAAGGAAGAAAAGTATTAATTGGAGATCTCCAAGATATATGGGAAGGGTTAAATTGGAATTGGAAAAGAAACAACTAGAAGCAAGTATATTCCTCTTAAAAACACATATAGCAGCATTTCTAGGGAATGCGGATTGTGGTTTTTCTAAACATATGCATTAGGTATTGTAACCTGTTGCAAGGATAAATTCTATTTTTGTAAGAAATTTGATCAAACCTCCAAGACTTCTAAGATGTGATTACTTTTATTTTTGATAGCTTCTCAATTTTTCCTTTCCATAATGGCCATTTCTCTAATGGATAGACAATGTGAGGATTTATTCAGCAAATCATTCCAAACACTTGTTTGTGTCAAGCATTGTGCCGAGAGCTAACAATTAGGAATTTAGTGTTAAAAGTAATAGCCCTAGGAAGTATATTTTAGCATAGCATGAATATAAGTAAAATAATGGCTATAGTACATCATTATTTGCATTAATAGAAATGTGAACCAAGAGTATTAAGAGTACATAAAAGGGATGCCTCAGTTGTCTGGGGAATGAAGAACCCAAGGGTGATTGGGGAAGATAACTACAGCTTTTGATCTAAATCATCAGTAGATAAAGCTTAATTATAAAGTTTAAAAGCAGGTAAGGTAGGAAAGGTTGAAGATAAGTTTAAAATGAGGGGACACTTCAAGTAGCACTTTCAAGGGGCAGACAGATGAGAGGGCAAAGCATATTTAAATATATTCGAAGAGTTTAATGTATGTAGAAAGTAGAAACTAGAGAAAAAGAGATAGGTCCCAGACTCAGAATGCTCTTATGCCAGGAAAACCAGTATGGATTTTATTCTGAAAGTTATGAAAATTCACTGAAGTTAATACAAAAACAACATAAGAAACACTAAATTCAAAATAATTAAGATTTCAAAGAATGAATTGATGAATTTTCCATTGTAGAATAATTAATCTCCAGTTCCATGGGTTAGGCTTTAACGTTTCCTGATTTCATAAATTGGTCTTCCTCAATATTTTCAGAGTCTTTCTCCAGAACTTTCAGAGATCTGATAGATGTGATAGATAGGAATAGGCTAACCACCTCCTTCCTTCCAAGCAAAATGTCCAAATTTCTAAAAATCCTCCAAAAGATAAATAGCTTTCTCATAACTACACTGAATCTCCTTGACTTCCATATAATGTAAACCCAAGCCCAGAGTCAGATTCTAACATTTTTTCATACCTGGCCTGACTTTTAGAACATGCAAATAAAACTATGGTTACCAAGCCTTAAAAACAAAGATTTTTAAATCAAAAGCATTTATAATTTTATATCTCTCATCATATTTATAAATATCTTAATTTTTTTCTTGCATTATGTTATTTTGATGTCTTAAACTTAAGAACGTCATTTGTGGTACAGTGTAAGAAATAATTACTTGAATTCTTTTATTTTTTCAGTAACAGCATTTTCTAGACACTCTCCTGTGAACATACATACTCATTTATACGTAAAATCTTGAAATAAAAACTAGTTAAAAATTTTTCAGTAACATTAAATGTTTATAACAATATGTTATATTAATGGGAAGAACACTACTCAAACTAAAAGAATTACTTCATTGATCCATAGATAGTTTAGACAATTCATGAAGCAGAAGTCAGATGTAGAATTTAAATTGATTTTTTTTTCTTGATCTTTGAAAAGCTTTTAATTATTTAGCACATAATAGGATATGTATGAGTTGATAACTTACTAGTTTTCAAACCTTAAATTGGTTATTCATTGAGCATAGTATCTATAATGTGTTTTTCACCAATATAATGTATCACAGATCTATAGTATTTTACCATTTACTTTAAAAATAAGCAAAGCAAGCAAAATACAGTATTTTATGTAGTCAGCACTGGCTTTCCAAATTTATCAGAGATTGAATATATCATTTTACTTGAGAATGAGTAAAATGTGCATAAACTGAGCCTCTACATTAAGAATCTGTAGCAGAATTACCTTTTTTTAGGTTACTTTAATATGCACTTAAACATTTTTATTTCATACATAATAATTATATATATTTATGGGGTGCAATAAGTACAGTTTTTAATGGTTAAATCAAGATAATTGGCCTATCCACTTTAAACATGTATAAATTATTTGTGATAAGAATACTGAAAATCTTTTCTTTTAGATATTTTGAAATATTCAATACATTGTTATTGACAATAGTCACCCTACCATGAAGTAGCAAAAGAGCATAATCCTCCTATCCAACCATAACATTATACCCATAAAATATCATTCCTAACCCCTCATATCTTTCCCCTGTTTCTGGTAACTCATATTCTGCACTCAAGTTCTATGAGATCAACTTTCTGTTGCAGAGTTTCCAAAGTAAAACTGGCAGTAACATTTCATATGTGTCAATTATCAAAAAAGTCACACTGTTTCTTCTAATTAGTGGAGTAATTAAACAGATGAGAGTTTGCATGGAAAGCTAAAATTTTAGTGTGGTAATTTCTATTGAAAATTTAGTTGTAGAAATACATATTAAAATGAGGTTTTCTTCCTATTTCAAAACATGGAAACAGTCTTTGTAAATGGGGAAGGGTGGAAGGGTTGAAGGGAGGTCAGGGGAATGGGGAAAAAATAAGAACCAAGATACATTATGTAAAGGTACAAGATTCTAATTATGAATGTAAATGTATTGTATACCTAAAATGTACCAATAAACTTAATGGAAAAAAATGCAGTAAGAACATAAAGTGAGATATGGCTTTACAAACCCATTGTCTTAATATTTTTAGTAATATTTTAAAATGTAGCTTTACTATAAAGTAAAAATTCTGGAGATTTTAGCCAAAACATTATAGTTGATACTAAAAAAAACCCATAAAATTATTTGCCTAATTAAGTCTTATGGGAACATCAGTATTTCTATTTTCAGTAGAAAAAATTAAAATATAGATATGATTTTTCTTTATTTTACTTTTGCCATGCAAGAGTTTGTATTTAAAATAGACTAAACTCAGTGAAAATCTGCATCTCTATTTCAGGTTAATACTTTCTATTTAAATAAACTGTTTAGCCAAAGGTTACATATTAACAAATACTCTACAGCTCTTCTACTTAATACACATGACCAATTATGTCAACATTCAATAAGAAAAGGATTGCTATTAAATGCTTAACAAAGAGACACTGATGAATTCTGGCTTCATCATTTTTATCTCCACTACATTGCAAATATAAGGAGGAAAAATAGGTCAAGTAACTATGTTTCCTTTTATTAGTAACTCATTTTACTTTAATTCATAGTGAATTTCACATACTGTGAAATGTCATAAGCAACCTTAGATTGTTTCATACAGTAATGATATAGTTAAGCATCTCCTTTAAGTAAATGTGTCAAGTTTCATTCATTTTGGGTCCAGATGAGATGAGAAAACTTCACATTTTCATGGGGGATGATATGTGAAAGAAAAATAATTTGTTCCAATTGGACCAATGGTAAACACAGATGAGGGTCAGAATCTTACATTTTAGCTAAAGTAGATTTCTACAGGGAGAGAAGGGAAGTGATAATAATAAATGGTGATTAAAATATTAACATAAAATATTCTTCATAATCATAAATTGTTCCTATTCCAACAATAGGTTATTTTATGTATATACAGTAGAAATGGTGGTAATGAGATTTTTACCTTGTTAAATTTCAAAGAACAAAGTTGCAGTTTACAAATTGCTCCCTAAAATGATTTTTTCAAATAACCTCAAATTTCTGTAACACAAATTGACTTTAGAATTATGGCAAAACTTAGCAATGATGAAAAGTAAACCCCTCCCAAAACCTTAATTCATCCTCTCATAAAATAGAGCCTTTTCATATTTTTTCTCATTTTGAAATTTGATCAGTAGTGTGTCAGCAGGTTATGCACTGAACCAGAAAAAGAACTTTTCCCCAGAAATTTAAAGAACTTTGTTCAGAAAAAACACATGATAATTTTATACAGAAATATTAATGTATTGAAATACATTTACTTTGTTACCTAAAATGTGACAGTAGTCCTTTAATCTATAAGAATAATCTCCTCTGCTGTAGCAGCAAATAAAAAGAAAGATGCATATTATGGATTCTTTGAGTATCAGCATATCACTCCGCAGTAATATATCATGCTTCATTGTGACACATTCACCCATTTGTCACTTTCTGTCATGTTACTGTATCTCAAAAAACACAACATTGCCCAACCTTTTTCTTTTCTTTTTTTTTATATATAGCAAATGGATCCTAAATATTTGGCACTGAAAACTGAACTATTTTAAAAACCAAGTAGTCTCAGCCAAAAGCTATTTAAATGGATATTTCAAGGATGGATACCAAGGAAAGTGGCTATTTAAATGTATATTGTACAGGTTGAATATCTAGTGAAATAAGTATTTCCCTTACCTTGTGAGTATTTTATTTGTAAACAATGAGAACTCCCTTACCTTTTATTTGTTTGTACTCTTAAAAAGATTATATTTCTTTTTGTTTCCTACCAACAAAAGCAGATTTAATTTTTACCAGTATAAAAATGCTGAAATAATCAAACTGCCTTTGTCAGCTTTTAAATGTAAGTATTTCAAGTTAATGCTTTAAAATCGTCACTTGGATGAACATAGAAACATGCGCATGTGTTAAAAACTTAGGATTTCAGGCAATAGAAGCTACAAGAAGTGCAAAGCCATGAGCCATCTTGCTGTTTGCTATCTCCAAGGGTGGTGCTGTCCAAACCAGTCAGCTTCCGCCAATATCCGGACAATACAATGGAAATATCTAAGTACATAGAGAGAAATTGCTATCATGCACCTATTTTCATACAATCTTGAATCATGGATCTTTTTGTCCAAATTGAGAGGATCCTCTGACGTTAAAAAAGTTGTCTCATGCTAACTTGAAAATTATTTTTGACTTCATTCTCCTCCTTTAGCTCATGGGATAGTCCTGAAATTGAGTCAGGACCAAGGAGAGCTCCTGGCTTTTGCACTCTCATACTTGCGCCAATGATGATAGCTAGCATTTAGCTTTTCCATTTACCAGGCCCTATGCTAAAGACTTTAGAGAGATTATTTAATTATTTAAACTTTGTAACATTATTGTGAAACAGCTACTGCTTTATTTTGTAAATGATTACTTAGGCTCAGAGTGTTTATTCAGTGGCTAATTTTGAAATTTTGGCTTTAATGCTGATCCCTGAGGAACATTTTTCACAATTTTCAATTTTTGTTTTCTTAAATAACATGATATTTATGTTAAATATGCTACTTTGTCATTTTGGGTTATACTAATGATAAGTCAATGATTATGTTAAATACATAATGTATTAATTTTTGGTGCTATAATTTGTATAAATTTGGGACAGTGTATTTTTCATTTATGTAGCTAATATCTATTATCTGTAAGATATTTTAGTAAAAATGTCATGATGAAAATTCTAGTTTGACTAAAGCTTTTTAACATTTACAATTCTCAGCTCTATTAAAATAATTCCCCCATTTGACCTTCAGTTCCTCCCCACTACACATTAAGTAAGTTCAAACTCTTTCAGGATCTGGCTCAAATTCCTTTCCCAATTGACTCTCCCACACATGCTTTCATAGCTAGTTATCTAACAGTAGGCCTTTTTCCTTCCAGTCATAATACCTGGAAATTTCTCTCCCTCATTCTTGACTTAGAAAGTTCTTCTAAAGCTTGAAACCTGGCTCGGCCATCTTCAGCTGTACAAAATCAATCTTAAATATCACTTTCTTCCCAATTTCTACATGCAGAATTCATCTTTTCCTACTGTATGCTTCTATAATGATAGCCTCTTTACTCCTATTCCAATAACTGTGTCCTGAGATTATTGTTGAAATCCAATATTGTTACAAAATATGCATAAACCCTCTATATAATAACATCTGTGCCCGTTGTCTTTGTGGCTCAATTAAATTATAAGTCATGCATTGCTGGTTGCTTATTTCTGCCACTTTTAGTTAGATTATAAACTCCTTGAAGTATTTCATCAAATTCATTTTTTCTTTGAATCCTAGAATGCTTCCTCACAGTAAATTAAATGGAAGAATATATTTAAAGCAAATATAGAATTTATTTTGAAGCATTTCTTGGATTTTAATTAAAAACAAATTCAAGTCAGGAGTTTATAGGTAACCACATGTTAATGGTTATTAAAAAATCAGATAAATTATTTTGTCATTGTATTTCATCTTCCTGCCACTTATGTGGACTTATTATCTATTTACTATATAGTGCTCTTTGTATAATGTTCATTTAACTTTAAAACACAATGAAAATTCTCCATATCCCAACACATTCCTCTCATTCTTTTAAAAACACGTTTCATTAGAGTCAGGACTTGATTTTTACTGCAAGTGTTACAAACATCTAAACATATAGAAGACTCATTTACCTTTTGAAAATTGGGCTTTAATTTGAAGTTGGTAAGTTTTTGTTTGACATACATCCTGTCTTATTTTATTATTTTATGTAATTTCCTCTTTATTTATGAAAGAAACTAAGAATATACTTTAATTAGTAATGCTTTCCTTGACTGCTTTCTGCCATTCTTTTCCTTCTCAGTGCTTTCATAGTCATTCACACCTTTAATTTTCTATAAGTATATTTCTATGGACTTAAAAGAAAAAATATTAGCTTCTAACTCTAATTTTGCTTAAATTAAAACAGCATGTCTATTCTGAAATATGTTTTGTTTTGTTTTCTACTTAACACCTGTGTTGAAGAATTTTCTACATGAACAAGCATATATTCTCATCATTCTTGCCTATTGCCTAATTTTCCAGGTTAATGCTATATTATGTTATTTGTTAATTTCCTATAGATGATCATACATTTATGTGTAAGGATTTCTCTAAAATATGTATCTGAAAGTGGAATTTGGATAGATATTGCCAAATGTGCTCCCCAGAGGCCTGTAGGGTATAAAAGGACACATTTTCCTCATGCCTTTTCCATCCCTGGATATTATCAATCTTTTTAAGTTTTGCTTTTGTAATTAGTAACAATGAAATTGTTTTCTTGAGTACTCATGTGGGCGAAGATCATTTTGTACTAATCCCCCATTATTCAAGGGCAATACAGTCTTAAACCCTCCTGTGGATTCCTGCAACCATGAATAGCCCCGAACCTACATATATTATGTTTTTTTCTACCCATATGTACTTATATAAAGTTTAAGTTCTAAGTTAGGTACAGTTAGAAATTAACAATAATTAATAATACTTTAGAAGGATTACAAAAAATATGCTGGGATAAGAGTGAGGTTAACCTTCTATCTCTACCTCTAAACAAATTTTGTTGCACTATTTTCCTTGTTCTTCTTTGCTTGATGATGATGATGATGATGATGTGACATGGTATAATGACTATGTAATGAAATGTATTCAGGCAAGTACATTAGGGTTATTTGAACACAAGCACTGTGATACCTGACAGTAATGTGATTGCTAAAATGACTACTAAGTGATTAATAGGTGGGTAGCAATACAGTGTGGATACATTGGACAAAGGGATGGCTAATATCCTGGACAGGATGGAGTGGAATAATGTGAGATTTCATCACACTACTCAGAATGACATGTGATTGCAAGCTTATATATTGCTTATTTTTGGAATATTTCATTTAACACCTTTAGCTCATAGTTGTTCACAAGTAGTGGAAACTGAGAAAGTATATCATGAACAAAGATTAATAACTGTTTTTATTGACCAATGTTAGTATTTATTTTCTTTGAATTGGTTGTGTAAGTTTCCCATTTTTATATCTTAAATGTATTAAGTGGTTACCTCTTTTCATATTTCTCCTTTGATATGTATATATAGATATATAGATAGATACATCTTTATATAGATATAACTATATATATCATGTATTTTGCCAATGGTCTCTCAAATATCTAGATTTCTCCATGTATTCACAATTTCTTCTTCTGTGTTTTACTATAGATGACCTTCCCTCCATCAAGAATGTAAGTTCATGCTAATATATTTTGTTCAAATAGTACTATATTTTATCACCTGATATGTGTCTATTTAATCCATATCAACCATTTTGTAAATGTAGATTAAGTATACATTTCACTTTTATTCAACTTCTTCCTTATCTTTAAAAAATTAAGCCAAGTAGATAAATTAGCTCTATTAGACTTATAAAAAAAAGTCATTAGGCACAATCAAACCAGGCTTTTACAAACAGACTGCAACTTACAGGCCAATAAAATATAATTATTCCCTGTTTTGTTACTTGTATTTTTACAACAGTTAGTAAAATAGCCAGAATTTCATATCTTTCTTTTCCAGGGAAGATCTTCTTCCCTTAAATGAGTCTTCTGGTAGGTGAATTACACATATTTGGAATAAATATCAAGTTCTTAAGGAGATGGGTCACTAGCATGCTCTAACATCAAACAGGTGGAATACCAAAAGCCAATTCTAGGAATAAAATCTTCTGCTGACCAGAATACAGGAGAATCTAAGAATAAGGAAGAAATGGCAGGTGCTGATAGGGGCAAGAGCAGCATACAGAATGGAATAAGGAAGTTGAGGTGTTAAGATGTCAGGCATTCAAGACATGAACAGAACAGGGAGGTGCTTGACTGGAAGAGAAGATACGGAAATCAGGTGAAAATTCATCACCATCTTCCTTTAACTGCTCTTATTCTGTAGACAATGCTCCCGAACTTAACTTATTTGGAAGTGAAAATGACTGTGAAGGAAGCAGAAATATTAGGTTCTGAAATTAATTCTAGAAGTTATTTCTAGACCCTTATGATATAAGATAAAAACTAGACTGGAGACTGCTGTACCTTTTTGTCTTGAAAAGAAAACTGCATGATCAGGTAATTGAAAAGGTAACTCTGCTCTAATTTTTTGATATGTTTTATCTTTTTAAAATATGGTACAATAAGCTTTTCAGGTAGGTACCATTAACCTCATCTTAGAGATAGAAAAAGAGGCCAAAGTGCCCACAGAAGAAGAGTCAAGATTGTAGCTTAAGTACTTCTAACTGTACATACTGACTAGTTTTATTGGGGCCAGGGATTTCGCTCAGTGGTTCCAGCGCCTGCTGTGCAAGCACAAGGTCCCAAGTTTGATCCTTGGTACCAAAAAGAAAAAAAAAGAATCTTACTGACTAGTTTTACTACTCTGCCCTTCCAACTATAGAGGGCAAATATACACGCAGTTACTTCCTTCTCCAACAGTTCCACCATGCTTGGCCTCTAGCTGACTTTACCTAAGTGACAGCTATCTGACGGACCCATTTTGCTGATTTCACATACAACCTTTTCAAAAGACATTGCTCAGTAAAGGAGACATGTGTGAACCCCTTAGCTCACATTTTGCATTGTTCTGATTGGTAAATCATATTACACAGATTTATAGACCAAAACTCTCCTGTGGCAGCCTTCCTTTACAAAACAGACTCATCCTATAAAAATGAATTTGTTCCATCTCAAATGCCATTGTCAGAATTTCTTAGCAGGTGGAAAAACCAGGACAAAATTAAAAATGACTTTCCCAGAATCACTGAGATTAGAATTCAGTCCTTCACCTCCCAGTAAAAATACAATATTCTAAGAACATTTACCTGCAGAAGCACCACACATACTTACAGCAGTTTGCTTTTCATGGTTTGCAACAGTAAAGCAAAATCACTCAGATTCTTGAAAAACTCTATATAATGTGTTTTATGGAGTCAAAATATCAGTGCCTTTTAGCTCTAGCAATAAACTTCACTTTTATGTAGAAACTAGCTGTGTTTTTAAGCATTCTTCATCATCATAAGACATTGAGAGCCACTCTATTCATTTTCTTGAGGCAGAGAACATGTTAGTTTGGGGTTTTTTGTTGTTTTTCCAAGCATTCACTCATCAAACTTTTATATGATCACAAACAACTTAGGTGACATTCAGAAGACTTACCATATTAGACATTCACATACGACAAGTAAATCCCAACACAAGTACATTTGAAAAGCAGAGATTCAGGGAACACCTAGTTTGATATTTAAAGAAAAGAAATATGTGGGGATTTATTTATCATCCTTTCATTTAATCCATGTGTTTATTTTCTTTAAGTGAACAAGGTGTAATTAATCACAATTACCTATAATTCCCCCTACATTGGTTTACATGATGTTCTTTCTTGTTTCAATCATTCATTCACTCACTCAGTTTCTTTTATCCCATTTCTCACTGCCAATCTCTTCCATGGATAAACATTTAAATGCGTTCTCTTTTGTAAACTTTAATTTGTGTTTATTCATTTTGTGCAGATATAATATTTTCTTATGGCATATCTTAATTTATGCCAGAATAGTAGAAAAGTGTAAGCTGAGTGGCTTAAACACTCTATCAAAATCCCAATGGAATTTAGTGAAATAGAAAAAAATTCTAAAACTCATTTGGAAATACTAAAGACCCTGAATAGCCAAAAAAAATCTTGAAAAATCTGGAAGAATCTCACTTCATGAGTTTAAAATATATTACAAATTTTAAATAATTAAAAGGGTATGGTAGTTGCATAGGATAGATCTATTGACCAATGAAATAGAGTAGAGACCAGAAATGAACCTATACATGTATAGTCAACTGATTTTGAACAGGATGCGAAGAATACACACACTGAGGAAGAAATAAACTCTTTGACATATAGGGTTGAGAAAACTGGATATCTACATCTGAAAGAGTTTAATTGGATTCTTTTCTTTTTTGTTTTTTTGGTACCAGGGATTGAACTTGGGTCCTTGAGCTTGCGCAGCAGGCGGCGAAACCACTGAGCTAAATCCCCGGCCCCTAATTGGATTCTTTTCTAAGAAAATCAACATAAAGTGGTTTATAAATTTCAACACAAGAATTTTAAAAGAAAAAATAAGAAAAAGGTTTGTGACATTGATCTGAGATTAATTTCATAGAGATGACATTTAAAGCATGGGAAACAAAAGCAAAGATAGACAAGTGGAACTATACAAATTAAAACTTTGTGTATCACAAAGGCAATAATCAGCAGAGTGAAAAGACAATATACAGAATGAAGAAAATACTTGCAAATCATGTATCTGATAAGTGGTCAGTTTATAAAATACAGAAGAAATTATTACAATTCAATAGTTAAAAATGAATTATGCAATTAAAAAGCAGATTAAGAACTTGAAGAAACATTTCTACAAAGAAAACATTCAAATGGCCAACAGGTATAAGAAAAAGTACACAATATCAGTAATACTTCAGGAACACAAGTCAAATCACAACAAAATATCACACATTAGAATGTCTATTATTTTTTAAAATAGAAAAGCATTTGAAAGGATATGAAGAAATTGGAACTTTTGTACACTCTCTGTGGGAATGTAAAATGGTACAGATTCTATGGAAAATAGTATTTAGGCTCTTAAAATAAGTAAAAGTGCTTCTTTTACATTATTGGTCTATTTTTCTATTTCTGCTTCAAAAGACTGTCTCCTTTGTTGTCCTGATTTATTTTCAAGGTATTTATCTACCTCATTTATGTAGCTTTTTGACTTGTGAGTTTCTGTTTCCTATAAAACTTTAGGAGTGGCCAAGGGCCAAGTCAGTCACCCACATACATTTGAAGAGTTGGGAGGGAATGTGTACAAGGAAGAGCATCCCAGGTACCACAGAACGCTTGTTGATAATTCCTCCTTGTTTCCTGGGAATCAGCTGATGCCCATTAGGGATGATTTTAAGCTGTTTGCAAGAAGGAAAATTGAGAACAATATATGTCCTGTCTTTTTACTTTGCAGGAGTGAGTATGCACAGGCTGTCTGAGGTAGAGAGCTGCATGCCTGAGAAGATCATCATACCACACCTGAGTTTTCTACTCTTCATTCCCAGGACTTTTGCATTGTCTGGTATTGCCCTCTTCTATTCCCCTGTGATTAGTAAATGCTAAAATATTGTAAATTTAAAAAATCAAGAAAAGAACTTGCCTTGAGAAACCCAAAACTAGATGAAAAACTCTGTAAATGTATAGCATTTGAGCACTGACTTAAACAGTTAACTGTAGCATTATTTATAGGGCAACTTGAACTTTGGACAGAAGCTGTACATACTAAATATTAAGGAATTACTGTGAATTTTATATATAGCGATGGTATTAGAGTTATAGTAAATAAAAATATCTTTTTAGGTCTACTTCCTGAAGTGTTTAAAAATTAATACGTATGATTTGTATCAAAATAACTGAGAGGAAACAGGTTTAGTACAATGCAGAATACAGGTGAAATAAAATTGGCCATAAATTGAAACTTAATGAAGGGTAGTAAAAGAGTTTATTAACTTTTCTGTCTACAAATGTTTGATTTAGAAATTTTTCACAATTCAAAGTTAGAACTTCACTGAAGAAAATATTTTATAAACAAAGTTTAATGCTAATGATGATGGAAAATACAGAAAACAATATTTTCAAGAAAAATATTGTTATTATTGTTTTGATATGTCTTTCATGAATAATAATAAAATAAAACTTGTACTTTTTTGTTGTCCCAACAAGGATTTATTGAAATCTTTCTCAGCATCCAGTCTTAAATTTAATATTACAGATTTAGCCAGGTGTGGTGGGACATACTTGTAATCCCAGTACTCAGGAGACTGAGGGAAGAGAATTACCATGAGTTCAAGGCCATCCTAGGCTGCATAGTGAGGTAATGACCAGCCTAAACTGCAGAGGAAGACCCTGCCTAAAAAAATTTATATATATATATATATATATTCTCATTCAAACAAGAACATAACAATATAAACATGAGTATGATTGTGGATATTTTATTAATTCCTTTTTTCTCTCGTTTTATCTTCCTTATCTGGGTTTTGGAAATGTTTGAAATATTTTCTGCCTACTAACTAGGAGTCAATATAGCTTTTTTTGCAAAGGGCTAGGTAGTAAATAAGTAAACTTGTAAACCACATAATCTCTGCATCTCTGTTGTTGTAGGAGGAAAGCATCCATAAATTATGTGTAAACAAAATGATATGGCTGTGTTCCAGTGAAAATTATTTTTTGAAAAGCAAGCTATGATCCAGGTTTGACCTGTACCTGCTATGTGCTTGTACCTGATCCAGAGCTATCATTATGTGTTAGAATACAGTGCTGGGATAGAGAAATCTCATATAAAGAGAAAAATATCTATAATGAACGACTGAGATTTAGTTCCTCAAGAAGTTAAGGAGATGGACTATAAAATGTTATGTAATGTTAAGGCATTAATATGTTATATGTAACACATGCTTAAATTACAAAGAAAAAAGTCACACCTATCCCAAGTGAAAAAGTATTCTAATAGAAAACTTAAGAACCAATACAATGAAAACTCCTAGGCACTGTTCCAATCTGAACATTTCCTCATAAACATACAATTGAAAAATGTTAAGCAAAATTTCCATGTGCCTTCTAAATATTTAATGATGACTTTTTTCTCAAGAGGTTTCTAGCTAGGAAAACAAAAAGAAACTTACTTATCTAAAAGAATAATATATTTGCAGAACTCCTTACCTTGGACACAGCAGGGTCTTGTCCATTATGTTTACAGTATTTCATTACAGTTGCAAAATTGTAACTATAGAAAGGCAATGTGATATTATTTGTATTGTTATTTATATTAATAGAATTGTTCATAATGCAGTTGTTACTAATGATGTGATGTTATAAAAAGAATCCTTAATTATTAATGCCATTGATATGACATTATTAATTTTGGTACTAAAATGAACATTTCATTATTCCCAATGCAATTATATTGTTAGACACAAGTTATTGCTAATAGATTATACTTTCTGCAGCCTTGTTTTGGCACCATGGTAATTAGCTCTAGGTTTATATGGCAAAGTGAAAAATTGGTGTTGAGATTTTATTTCTGGGTAGTAGAGGATCAGAGCATTAACTCAGTGGAACAGAGCTGGGTAAGAAGACTTGTTGGCCAAACTTCTTCAGCTTCTGTCTGCTGTGATCCAGATGATTTCTCAGTCACATGCTTGAAAGGAAAACATAACGAACTATACTAGTGTGTAAAGACGTGGCTGCTGAAGGGCCTTCTGTCATGTCACATTTTCTACACAGTAAATCAATGGAGAAGTCTCTCTACTGTTCTGCACTGGTTATTAAGATGTGATATTATCCTGACTTATATCATGTTGTCACAATGCATTTCATTTTGGTTTGTTTCAATAATACAATGAATTCTTTCATAATTTCTTTCAATTTGCCTCAGGAGTTGTTATGTACTCCAAGATTTTATTTCTTTATATTCTGCCCAGCCTTATTAATACAAGTGAAAACAGTATATCCTTCCATAATTGCTTATGGCCTGTACAGTGCAATACAGCATATTACCTCATTTAAGATAATTCTTTTGTAGTGGCATGATAGTCTAACACTTAAAAGCTCTATGTAGAAGAAAATAGCTTTACAAATTACTTTTTAATCTTGGTCAACTTCAACTAGTTATTCCCATGAAACACTTTAGTATTTGTCCTTTAACAACCACTCTGCAGTTTGAAAATCCTCAGGCACAACTTGAACGGCAGTTAAGCAGAAAAACTAATAGAAGCAATGAAATATTGTCAGGGAAAGCCTAGAGCAGGATTCCATTAAGACCTCTTTTCCCTACTTCATGCCTCCATCCCTCCTGACCTCAGCACATATAAACATACTTCACATATAAACATGCTATGGCATTTATATTCTCTTATGCCTGGAGTTAAAGGAATCAGATACTGGTCTGATTTTGAGACAATAAAAGCAGGTTGAAGTTTTGTTTATAAATTTAGAAAAATAGTATTTCTCACAAGTAGTGTTTGAAGATTTATTTTGTATGTGTGTCTGTTAGTAGATACTCATCACCACAGGGAATAACATGGGCAAGGAATTATAGTAGAATCCTATGAAAGTAAAGTTTGAAGTTATGTGCATGTCCTTATTTTCAAGACAAATACATTACCTAGAAATATGATGATTTATTATCAAGATTAAATCTTGTATTGAATTTGATGAATTCTTAAGAATTTTAAAGTAGGATATAAAGGAACAATGAAACAACATTACCTTACATTCCTTCCAAAATAATTATGATATCTATAACTAACTTTAAAGTAGTCCACCATAAATACTTCAAAGTACCATTTAAGTCATACTCTGGATGCAAACATTTGTCTAATCAGGAAATCTTATACTATTAGTGGTCACTAAGTATTTTTTTTCCAAATGAAGACCACAGTGGTAGCTATTAAAAATACTTTGACTCTCTTTAGCTTTCATCAAGATATGACCCTTTACTATTTGTTGTTGTTGTTGGTGGTGTTATTGAACCTAAAGGAGAAATGAGCTTTCACAGGTAAAATAGATGGATTATAAAGTCAAATAAAATGAACTATACATTTTGGTTGCCCAGCAAGCCATCAGAGAAAGGCAAATAAAACAACACTGAGATTCCATCCTAATGCAGACAGAATGGCTACCATCAAGAAATCAAATAATAATAAAGGCTGGTGAAGGTGTGGGGGAAAAGGAATTCTTTTACATTGTGGGTGGGAATGTAAACTAAAATAAAGACTATGGAAATCAGCATGGAAATTCCTCAAAAAATAGAAATTCCATTTGAGCCAGCTATTCCCCCTTCTAAGTATCTTTTTGGAAGAGTTACTTTAATGTCATCATATTATAAGGGCACATACATACTCAGGTTTATACCAGCACAATTTATAACAGCTAATATCTATCAACAGATGAATGGTTAAAGAAAATGTGATGTATACCATGAAGTATTACTCTGCTATAATGAAAGATAAACATGAAGTTTTCATGAGTAAATATATGCACCTTGACAACATAATGTTAAGTGAAATAAATCAGACACACCAGCTTATAGTATGATTTCTCTTATATGAGAAACCTGAAAAAAAATATATAAGTAAATAATAGGAAGTACAGAGATATTTTTCAAATAAATGTGGGAACGAGATTGAGGGGGGAGGAAGGGGAAGAAAAATGATGGAAAAAAGAATTAAAATAAAATGAAAACATGTACTAATAAAAAATAAAATGTACCATAATTGGAATTGGTGAAATCAGTTTATTCTATATAAATGTATTCACTGACACTCAGTAGACTCATCTCCATTTTTACACAAACAAGACATAAAAGTCCATGGATCTTTGTCAAATCTTTAGAAATGGCAAAGTGGACTTGTCCTTAACCATTCTGTGTCTATTGGGTTAGAGGGCTCTTGGTCATCTAATTTGACAGAAGGTTAGCTAAATTATGCTACTAGAATAGTAGCCCATTTACCTTATATTCTTCATGTAAATATTTTTTTCAAGACTTCAAACAAGGCAAGGACACAGTACTTATATGACTATGTGGCTATTTTGTGATTTTTTAAATATACTATTAAATTACTATTCTATTACATACTATTATAAACATATTATGATAAACATGGTAGCAAGTTATGGGGTATAGTTCATATTTACTTACTTTGGACTATTCCTGGTTTTCAAAATATACAAAAAAAGAACCTTATAAATTTCCATAATCAAATTAGCTTAGACCAGTTCATAACAACAAAGTAAGAAAATTAAAAAAAAAATCTGGAATTCATTATCTTTTGGATACATACTTTAATTTTTATCCTTCTACTTATTTTGGAGGTAAAGTGGGCCAATTTTACAACTCTTGTTTTTTTGGTGTAACTGATAAAGGTTTCCCTCTGTTTCAATCATTTTTCTTTTACCTCTGATCTCTTTAGTATGTCCTCAGAACAAAACTGTGTTAATGGATTCGATTGGTTGGAAGTCAAGAGTCTCACAATTTGTTTCCTCCTCAGGGCAAAGGCAAAAGTCTGCCTTTATTATGACAAAAAGGTGGAGTTATGTATTGTGTTCAGGAAGCTGTAATTATGGTTATGCAGTTATTTAATTTAGGTTCCTACATTTAGGTTTCCTATGTCAAAATATCCATTTTATTTTATATTACTATTGTCGTATATTTACCAAGTGATTTCCATTCATAAATTAGCTTTTGTATATGAGAGCTTGATCTGAAATGAAGGATGTGATGGGCTTCCCTCACTTCTATGGGAAGTTATTGCAAAAGTTAAAAAGTAATGTAAAAATAATGTACCATCAGATTTTCCTTGATTGAGTGTTCACCTAGATTTCTATTTGTACAATTTCATTCACTGCTAAAGTAGATAAAATGATTTGAAGATTACATAACACCCCTGAAATGATAAATAAGTAATTATAAAAATGAAATCATTTAGTATACTCTGAATTAATCTTTCTATTTGGTAAATAATTGTATATTCCCAATGACCACAACTATTATTATTGGAGGTGGAGAGGGTTAGTTGATCACAGCCACTTTGGGTCCTGGCTAAAGTTAGAAGTTTTAGCATTTCCTATTTTAAAGAAGGAAAAAATCTAAAAGCTCAATAGAAAATGTACAATAGATATTAATAAATATTTTACAGAAAAATAAATGCAAATACTCGTCCTTATGGTAATAAAATGAAGGCAAGTTAAAATTATACCAAGCTACCATTTTTCACATATCAGATTGACAAAAATATAATAAAATTTTAATTCTGTCAGTGAGGCCATGAAGAAGCAGTCACATACTGTTGGATGGAAAGATGAAATAACATAACACATACAAGGAACTCGGCAACTGTATATATATATGTGTGTGTGTGTGTGTGTGTGTGTGTGTGTGTGTAGACAGAGAGAGATGCTTGTATGTGTATATATCTATATATATATATATATATATATATATATATGTATGTATATAGAATGATCTCCAGGATAAATTGAGGGAAATTGCAAAACATAAAACAGTTTATAGTATGCTAATTTTTTGCAAGAAAATGGACATATGTATACACTTGCATACTTATTTGCTTATATCTTCAAAAGGAAGAAAGTGTTGAACAAAATAAAAACTAAGAAAACATTACCTATAGATAAAGGTAAGAAAAAAGGGAAAAGCATAGCCATAGAAACAAGACACCTATGAGTGTACCTTATGACATAGTTTGTAGTTGGATAATATATACACGATCAGTATTCTTTAAAAAAGCAAAGAATACCTAATAATTAAAAGCAAACTGAAACAAAGGAATTGAGCCATTTAGCATGTTACTATCAGAATTACACATAGAAGTGAATCAGTATAACTGACATTTACATAATGTTTTGTTTGTACATCCCTTATGAAGCCTAATTTAATGGAAATCTAAAAGAGGAACAGCAAAGATAGATTAAATTACATTTGTTCAACTTATTGTTAATTATATTCAGGACCTTGTTACTTTGAAACTACTAGAAGATAGAAACAGAGCAAACGAACAATTATGTGAAATCTCAATATCATGAGGAATCAAGTAATAAACATGACATAATTATATAATCAAAGAAGTTAGTCAAAAAATAAAATAAGATCTTGGACCCCAAATATTAGCATGAGCTCCTTTTTTGTTTCTATGTTTTGACAAAAATTATTATTTAGTAGCTCTTACTAAAAAAAATCAGAAGAGCAATGGAAAAACAAATCTATGTAAAGCACCTAAGCAGGTTAAGGTTTTAAGAGACATCAGCACTTCTTCAAAAATAGTAAGTCCAAATCTTCATCGGAAAATGTATAGATTAGCTATGGAATAACTTCTCCCAAAAAGGAAAAAAATGTTCAAACACTAAAGGTATCCTCTCAAATGGACAGAAAAGCCTTTTGAAGAAATTTCTTCTGGCCTAAGATGAGACAAAGAAGTATCAAGGAAAAAAAAAAAAAAAAGGCCCAATATCGGAGCACATCAAATACAAACAAATGCATGAATTCCTAATTTATCTTGGTTCCCATTAGAAGTTGGTAACATAGGAACTCATTCTTTTAATCTTTATAAATAAAGAGAAAGAGTCAAGCATTTGGCTGCATTTTTCTCTATCTACTATATTTAAGGATAGTCAAATTGTCCACAGGGTAAAGTTTTTCTTTTTTTTAAAATTCATTAATTTTATTGGTACATTTTAGGTATACAATATAATGCCAGGCAGCATTGGAGATTTGTACCCTTACATAATATATCTTGATTCTTAATTTTCCCCATTCCCCTGCCCTCCCTTCAACCCCTCCACCCCTCCTATTTACAAAGACTTTGTTTCCATGTTTTTCCTTTTTTTGTATTTATTCCTTTCCCTTCTTTTTCCCCTACCCCTCCCACTTCCCCTTCCCCTTCCCCTTTGGACCCTTTCTTCCTATTTCAGATTATGGAAATAATTCAGCTAGTAAATGCAGAAGAAAAATAGGATCAAAAATGTTTTTTTTTTATCCATAGTGAAATAATGGGGACAAACCTTGATCATCATGAATGCTAAATCATTAAGTAACACTGAATGAAGGCGGAGGCTTGGTAATAACCAAAACTCTTGGTAATAACCAAAAACCTACTGCACAATGTTCTCATCACTGAAAATGCAAAATCTGCATGAAATCTAACAATAAGACATGATAGAATGCATACAGTATCACTTTTTATTTTCCTTTCCCCCCAAATTAAACTTGAATCTAATTAAATATCTAAATCTCATACTACTTTTCCAGAGTTAGGAAGCATGGAGTATTTCACAAACTTTATTATTCCTCCACTAGAGAAGCTTTTTTTTAAAAGCATTTTGTCCTAAATGTGTCACCCATAAAATTTTAATACTCTTTATAAACCATATGCACAGCCTTTGTACTGTGGTCCTTTGGATTTTTCCCTTTGGGGGACATATATCACTCTCATTGAAAACAAATGAGTTAAAAGGACAAATTAAATAATAACACAAGAATAGTTTCAACTCAGTAATAACTGTAAACTGGTTTTCCCAAGAAATCAATAAAAGGAAAACAAAAGAAGTAAGGATAATAATAGAAAAATACAAGATCCTCAAGAATGCATCATCAAAAAGTAATTTATGGGGCCAGGGATGTAGTTCAGTGGCCCCACCAGGCCAGCAAGCTCAAGGTCCTGAGTTCAATCCCCCATAGCAAAAAAAGAAAAAGAAAAAATAAGTAATATATGACCATACAGCACTTTTATGGATTCAGAATTCAAATGAATCAACTGTGACCAGACATCTTTGTGATGATTAAGGATATTTGAATTTGGACTGAGTATATATAGATAATATTAAGAAATTAGTGTAAATTTTGTGAAGTGTGATAATGAAATGATGGAATAGGGAAAAATATCCTTCACAGTAGAGATGCATTCTGGAGATTTTATGGGTAAAATGGCATGATATATGAAATTTGCTTCAGTAAACTCTAGAAAATTAGGTAGCATGGGACATACATGAAATAGAATAAGAAAAATATTGATAATGCCATGAAACTGGGTGATGGGTAAAAAAGCATTCAGGAAAATTTTCTACTTTTTGTATATGGTTGAAAATTTACATAATAAAATGCATTAAAGAATGCAACAGGGGCTGGGGATTTAACTCAGTGGTGCTGCTGCCTGTCTCACAAGATCACGAGTTTGATCCCTGGTACCAAAACCTCCCCCCAAAACAAAACAAAACAAAAGAATGCAACAATTGATATATTGTACTTTTCTATATAACCCTATAATAATTCATTTAAACTAAAAGGAATTGTAAGAGTATAAAAAATTTGAGCCAACTGCATTAAAACTAATTATCTTTATGTGGTAGAGAAATAGAATATAACAAATCCACTACTATTGGCAAATATATTCACGAAACTTACAATAATTGAATTACAAAAACCAAAAATGTGTCTTTTTGTATTTGTGGTCATATGGACCAATCCTAGATTCATCACATCATTGATTCCTAGAGTGACAGATTTTAAGTATACTTTGTAACCATTTTCCTCATCCTTAATCTGCTCTTTCTTTCGATTGTGTTTTCAGTGGGGAAAGATAATCAAACTAATATATTGGGAACTGTGATATTTTCTAAATTTGGCTGAGAACTACCATGGCCTCAGGTCAAAATAGCCAGCCAAATAATGTTTTACCTTATTGATGAAGAAGTTGGCAGGGAAAACATTCCACTCAATCCAAACACTGGTTTATATATAGGATGCCAAAAATGAATTCTCTGATTATTCTTAGGGTAGAATTAAGTAATAGTGTTGCTGATATCTTATGTAGGCCAAAGTTGTTGATTCAATAAAAATTCTCAGGAGAATTGATGTTTAGCATAATACAATTTCTCAACAGAATTCATATTTGGCATGGGTCAATGTAGTTAAATGCCGAGTCCTTGTTCCAGTGAAAGTTGAAACAAAAATGTTACTTATGCTTTCTGTTTACATTCAATAACATTTAGCTTTTGCCATTTTTTCTTTTAGAAGAATAAGAAATGTTATTTAAAATGAGTCATATTAAGTGTTGGTTATTGGTGATGGTGGGGCTATCATTTTACAGCAATTTCTAGATATCACTCAATGACTTCCCAGTAACAACAGAAAATATTGATTACAGAATTATCTTACCTGAAAGTAAATTAGATATCTCAAGTGAGGAGTGACTTCAACACATTTCAAGATCTAGTAGTAAAACAAAATTCATTTAAAATCTTTATATAACCAAGAGAAACTTGTCAAAATGAAAAACATGTTGAATTTTGTTAAATTCTATGCATATTTTATAGATTGAGCTTTTCTTTCACATTTGTAGATTACTTAAATTCTATTATAATAAGAAAATCATTGTGGATTGTTACCAGAGAAATATTTTATCAAAACAACTTCATATTAGCTAATGAAATTATTACCATTTCCATTTTTTCTCTTTATTATAATAAGTTTTGACAAAACTTGAATATTCAGAAAGATGAAGAATTTCTTCTACTAAAACTAAGTTATAAATTAGTAAGGTACTTTTAAGTAACAGTATTTAGAGTGATTGGTTTTGAGTTTTTAAGAAAAGTTTATCTCAAAATACTTAATCCTGATTCACTCTAAATTATGGAGCTAATTTATAACTAATAGGATAAATGGATGTTTTTCATATAGAAGTAAAATTTAAATTATAGATAATCCCACATACGTTTAACTGTATTCAGCCCCTCTTCCTGATTAAGATTTGATTCAGGTGTAACCTTGACTGGCTGCATGATAAGTGTCTAGAGCAAGTGGGAAAGTGGTTGTGTGATCTGCAGATTTCTTTAACAATTAAAATATATACGTTTCAGAAATATTTTCAATTAAGAAATTTTCCAGTGATTCTTTTATAAATCTGGAAACAGTCAATATTGAAACTTTAGAAGTTTCAAGTTTAGAAGTTTCAATATTAAAACTTTAGAAGTTGCCAATTCTAAGTCACTATGGAACACATGAATCTTCCTATAATTCAGCCAAGGGATTACTTGGCCTCTTATATATGTTCAAAATTGTATTAGTTAATGGCAAATAAAAAATTAGCTTGTATAAATAATTATGAGGCCTCCTTTCATAAGAAATTAATGAAGAAAAGAGTATATATTAATCCCTTTTCAGGTGGGGTGCATGCATAAGTGTGTGTGTGTGTGTGTGTGTGTGTGTGTGTGTGTGTGTGGTACTGGGGACTGAATTCAGGGCTACACACATGCTAGGTAAATGCACTACCACCGAATGACATTTCCAACCCTTTTCATTTTATTCTGAGGCAGGGTCTTGCTAAGTTGTCCAGGTAATCCTCCTGGCTCAGCTTTCCCAGAAGCTGAAATTACAGGAGTGCATGACCATGCCCAACTCAGACATACTATTTGTAAACATTTTCTCACATTCTGTGTGTTACCTTCTCATTCTGTGGAAAGGCATTTGATGCACAAAGTTTTAAAATTATGAAACTCAATTCGTCTATGACTTTTTCACTGCCTGAGCCACTTATGTATATCCAAGAAATCCAATGTTATTAATCTTTCTCTTTATGTTTTTTCTAAGCTTTTTCATAGCTTTAGGTATAGTATTCAAGACTGATTTTTGGAATATCTACAAAACTCCTAAAGCTCCTAAAATTCAGCAACAACTACAACATAATTGATTCAAAACTAGGAAAAGACATTTCTCTAGTGATGTATAAATAGCTAATAAGCACACAAAAAGCTTTTCAACATCAATTTTGATTAAGAAAGTGCGAATCAAAGCTACAATGAAATAGCATCTCACACACATTAGGATGACACTATCTAAAAAAGAAAATAATTGTTGGTGAAAATGGAGAGAAATTGAAACTTTTGTGATGTTCTGTGTTGTGATTTTAGTGGGTTTATCATCCAGCTGTCCAATCGTTGGGACGAAATACCTGATGCCTGCAAGATGTATTTTGATTCACAGTTTCAGAAACTGCAGTCCATAAGTGGACCATACAAATTTAGCAACATCTGGAGGAAACACTGTGGTGGAGCATAGCTTTTCTCTTCATGGTTTTGGGGAAGCATAACACAGGGAATGACATTATCAGGGGATGCACCTTTCAAAGGCACAGGCCCAGGAACCCACCCTTCCACCTCCAAGGGGGCCCCACCTCCTAACAGCACATTCTGACAGTGGCCTCTTGATCTAATAATCACTTCTTCAAGAGGTTCATAATCCAGTCAAATCGACAAGTTTAATTGGCACAGTGGGAATGTAAAATGTACAATTGCCATGGAATGTAGTAGTATTGTTTCTCAAAAAAAGTTAAAGATAGGATTCCTATAGGATTTAACATTTCCACATAAGGTGTATACCCTAAAGATTTGAAAACAGGGGTTAGAAATGTAGCTCAATGTATTGTGGTTGAGTAGCATTCATAAGGCCTTTGACTCAATCCCAGACCCACCAAACAAAAAACCAGTACAAACCAAAACAAACCAAAAAAAAAAAAAGAATAAAAAAGCAGAACCTGAAAGAAATATTGGTATACTTATGTTCACAGGGGTTAGAAATGTAGCTCAATGTATTGTGGTTGAGTAGCATTCATAAGGCCTTTGACTCAATCCCAGACCCACCAAACAAAAAACCAGTACAAACCAAAACAAACCAAAAAAAAAAAAAAGGAATTAAAAGCAGAACCTGAAAGAAATATTGGTATACTTATGTTCATAGATGTTCTCTTAATTTTTCTCATTGCTGTGACAAAATACTCAACACCTATGGTTAAAGAAAGAAAGGTTTATTTTAGTTCAGTTTGTAGAGGTTTCAGTTCATTGTTGGTTGTCTCCAAGCCAGGATGGCATGGCAGAGGGGCATCGCAGAGGAGAAAGTCCATGGCAGACAGAAAACAGGAAGGCAGCAAAGCAGTGAAGTATTGATGAAGCAAGCAGCAAGAATCAACAGCATCCCTCTTTCTCTTCTTTATAGTCTACATACCCTTAGGGTGGGTAGCATTCACACCCAGGGTGGGCTTTCCCATTATCCAGACTCAGAAATATGCCAGAACAATCAATGGACTAATTTAATAATCACACATCCTTGGCCAGGGATTTAGCTCAGTGGCTCCAGTGCCTGGCTAGTAAGTGGAAGGTCCCGAGTTCAACCCCCAGTATGGAAGAAGAAAAAATCATACATCCTTAATCCCAGTACCACACACTTAATCCAAGCATCATACACTCTAGATCCAGACACCTCTAAAAGCCCCACCTATGACTGCATGAGGCTTTGGGGGGATATCTAGATACAAGTCAAAACAGATGTATTATTCAGAATAACTCATACATGGAAATAAACCAAGTGTTCACTGGAAGATGAACAGATAAGCAAAATGTTGTATAAAGATACAAAATAATGGAATATTATTCAGCCTTTAAAAGGAACAGATTTCAATTAAGAGAGACAAAGAAGGTCACTATATCCTTGTAAAGGGAACAATCCAAGAGGAAGAGATGACAATCATAAATATTAAATATATATGCACCAAACACTAATGCACCCAACTATATAAAACAAATATTAATGGATATGAAAAACTAAACAATCACTAATACAGTTGTACTAGGGGAACTTAATACCCCACTGTCACAAATAGACAGATCATCTAGACAGAAAATCATCAATGAAATACTAGAACTGAACCAAACTGTTGAAGAAATGTACTTAATAGATGTCTACAAAGTATTCCACCCCCCAAAATCAGAATACACATTATTTTCATCTGTACACCTGTCATTCTCCAAAATAGACCACATGCTAGCTCATAGAACATGTTTAAATAAATGCAAAGGAATTGAAGTTATCCCCTGTATATTATCAGAGCATAGTGCAATTAAATCGGAGATTAATAGCATAAGAAATGGCAAGAACTTCACAAACACATGGAAAATGAATAACTCTTCTGAACAACAAATGGGTCACAGAGGAAATTAAAGAAGAAATCAGACAGTTTCTACAATTAAAAGATAATGCCAATACAACATACAAGAATCTATGGGACACAATGAAAGCAGTTCCACAAGGGAAATTCATAGCAGTGAATGCCCGTGCTAGGAAAACAGAACAAGCTCAAATAAACCACCTAATGCTGAACCTCAAGCTTCTAGAAAAAGAAGAGCAACACAAGCCCAAAGCTCATACATGGGAGGAAATTATAAAGATGAGAGCAGAAATCAATGCAGTGGAGACGAAGAGAATGATACAAAAAAAGCCAATGAGTCAAAGAGTTGGTTCTTTGAAAGAATAAAATAAAATACACAAACCCTTAGCCAACCCTATCAAAAACTGAAAGAAAAGTCTCAAATCCATGCAATTAGAAATAGAAAGGGTGAAATCACAACAGATCCAGGAGAAATCCAGAGAATCATCAATATCTACTTCCAGAACCTGTGCTCCAATAAAATAGAAAACAGAAGAAATGGGCAGATTCCTAGATATATATAAATTACCAAAGTTGAATGAAGAAGATACAAAAATTCTAATCACCCCAATTTCAATCAATAAAATTGAAAATGTAATAAAAAATTTAACAACAAAGAAAAGCCCAGGTCCTGATGGCTTCACTGCTGAATTCTACAAGACATTTAAAGAAGTATCCCTATTACTCTTTAATCTCATCAATGAAATTGAAAGGGAAGCAATACTTCCAAATTCATTCCTGGAAGCACGTGTTACTTTGATTCCAAAACCATGGAAAGACCCAACCAAAAAAGAGAACTACAGGCCAATCTTCCTAATTAACATAGATGCAAAAATCCTCAATAAGATACTGGCAAACAGAATACAGAAGATCATCAAGAAGATAATACACCCTGACCAAGTGGGATTCATCGCAGGGATGCAGGGATAGTTCAACATATGTAAATCAATAAATCAAATACACTATATTAATAGAATCAAGGACAAAATCCATATGATCATCTCAATAGATGCATCAAAAGTGTTTGACAAAATCCAACATTCATTCATGATAAAAACCCTACAGAAAATTGGACTAAATGGTCTTTATCTCAACCTGATAAAGGTTATGAAAAATCAACAGCCAGTATCATACTAAACAGTCAAACACTAAAATCTTTCACACTAAAATCAGGAACAAGACAAGGATGTCCACTATCACCACTGCTGTTCAATATAGTTCTGGAAACATTAGAAATTAGAAAAGTGAAAGAAATAAAAGGAATAAAGATACGAAAGGAAAAAGTTAAACTGTCATTATTTGCTGATGACATGATATTCTACATAGAAGACCCAAAAAACTGCTAAAAGACTTTTAAACTTAATTGACAGATTCAGCAGAGTAGCTGGACCCAAGGTCAACACAAAAATCAATAGTCTTCTTGTATACAAATAACAGACTCACTGAGAGAGAAATTGGGGTAACAATTCCTTTTAAAATAGCATCCAAAAAAATGAAATATCTAGGAGTCAATCTAATGAAGGAAGTTAAAGACCACTCCCTTGAAAACTACAGCACTCTGAAAAAAGAGATTGAAGAAGATATAAGAAAATGGAAAGACATCCCTTGTTCCTGGGTAGGAAGAACCAATCAAGGAAAAATTGCCATACTTCTAAAACTGCTATATATATTCAGTACAATCCTAATTGAAATCGGAATAGTATATTTCACAGAAGGAGAGAAAACAATCCAAAAATTTACTTGGAACAAGAAGAGACCTAGAATTTCAAAAGCAGTTCTAGACTACAAAGACATGACAGGGGGTATCACAATCCTCAACATGAAACTATACTACAAAGCCACTGTGATAAAAAAAAAGGCATGGTATTGGCAAAGAAACAGACCTGATGATCAGGTCTCAGGATTAGAAGATGCAGAAACATCTCTAGACATACTCAGCCACCTCATCTTTGACAAAGGAGCCAATCACCCTCACTGGAGGAAAGACATCCTATTTAATAAATGGTGTTGGAAAAACTGGATTTCAACCTGTCAGAGATTAAAACTAGACCCATATCTATCACCATGCACTAAACTAAAATCAAAGTGGATCAAAGATCTAAATATTAAAACAGAAACACTAAATTTGCTGGAAGATAGGTTAGGTAGAACTCTTGAAGACTGGAATAGGAAAAGACTTTATGAACAAAACCTCAGTAGCACAGGAACTAGCACAAAGAATCAACAACTGGGATTTCATTTTATCAAAAAGCTTCTGCACTTCAAAGAAACCACCAACAGAGCTAACAGACAACCTACAATTTTGGAAAAAAATTTTACCTGCTGTTCCTCAGACAAGGGACTACTATCTAGAATATATAAAGAACTTTAAAAAGCAGACCCCCCCAAATTTAAAGACCCAATTTAAAAATGGGTATCTGAATGAGCAGACATTTCCCAGACAAAGAAGTAAAAGCAGCAAATAAACATATGAAAAAATGTTCAACATTACTGGTCATTTGGGAGATGCAAATGAAAACAACAGTGAGATTCTACCTCACCCCAGAAAGAATGGCTGCTATCATGAAATCAACCAATAACAATTGCTAGGAGGGTTGTGGGGAGAAAGGAACTCTTCTCTATTGTTGGTGGGAATGCAGACTGGTGAAACCAATATGGAGATACCTCAAAAAACTTGGATTATAGGTCCCATTTGACTCAACTATTCCTTGCTGGGTATCTTCCCAAAAGAATTAAAAGAATCATACCACAGAGATATATGCCCACCCATAATTATGGCGGCACAGTTTGTAATAACTAAAACTTGCAAACAGCTCAATTGCCCATCAGCTGGAGACTGGATAAAGAAAAATATTTTTTAAATAAAATGGGGTACTACTCAGCCATAAAGAATGAGAAATTAGAGACATTTATAGTTAAATGGATGCACGTTAAGGTGATACTTTATTGTTTTTTGTACCGGGGATCGAATTCTGGTCCTTGCACTTGCATAGCAGGCGGCGAAACCACTGAGCTAAATCCTCAGGCCTGAGGTGGTACTCTTAAGTGAAATAAATAAGACACACATATGTAAATACCGAATAGTTTCTGTAGTGTAAGAATCTGAAAGTATAAATAAGAATCAAAATCTATAATAGATAATGTGATATAGGAAGAAAAGGTCTAAGGGGGAAGGGGAACTGGGAGGGGTAGGGGAAAGGAAAGAAGGGAAGGGAAAAATATATGAGAAGAGGAAAAATGGAAACAAAGTCTTTGTAAATAGGAAGAGATGGAGGGGTTGAAGGGAGGACAGTGGAATGGGGAAAAAAAAAGAAA
This sequence comes from Heterocephalus glaber, assembly GCF_000247695.1. The sequence goes on along the minus strand of NW_004624810.1, from coordinate 7,034,963 downwards.
AAAGACATTATGTAAAGCTACAAAGTCCCAATGATGAATGTCATTGTATTGTATACCTAAAATGTACCAATAAACTTAATGAGAAAAAGAAAAGTAAAAAAGTAAAAGGAACAGATTTCTGCAGTGTACAGTACAACAATATGTATAAAAATTAATGACATTATGCTGTGACATAAGCCAGTTACAAAAAGATAAACACTCTATGATTACACTCACAGGAGAGTCATCACAATCATTGAGATTAAAAAAGTGAATGAGGGTAGTAAGCATTGAAGGAAGGGAGGAATGGGGAGTTATTATCTAATGTGTATATAATTTTAATGCTATGAAATGAAAAGATTATGAAGATAAAGGGTAGTGATGTAATATATGCAATACTGCTGAACTGTACACCTAAAATGGTTAAAATGGTAAATTTTGTTATATGTATTGTAATACAATAAAAATAATTGGAGTACAGAAGAACATATAGTTGCTATCAGCCAGAACTGAAACTGGAGCTTAGAAGTTTGACCAAATAGAAATGTTTTCCCCCGGGTTTTATTGGAAGAGTAAGTTTTTGACAGTAAAGAGAGTGGAGATACAGGATGGCAAAGGGTCTATGCTGAGAAACATAGAACTGTGAAAGTGCATGAAGGCACAGAAGTGAATATACTGTCCTGTTTATGCAACAGTGAACAGCTCTGGGTGTCTGGAACACGACATTTACGAGGAGCTATTGGAGTGAGGTGATTAAACCTGTAGTTTAAGAATGAGAGGTGAGGACTGGAGTGGAAATGAATAAAGGTTGTTATTTCACTCTGGGACTCATCTTTACATCCATAAAATGGCCTTATCTACTTCTTGTATTTTGGTAGCAATAACACAGGTTGAAGAATGTGAAAGCACCATGCAAAATACAAAGTACAATTAAAACACCAGAGATCCTCAAATATTAAATATTTGCCATTTACACAATGGCTTATATATTTAATATTTTCATTAGAATTGGGTACAAATGAGTAGATTTTTCTTTAAACTTTTCAGTTACATTTATATCCATAGAACTCACTTTCTTGTCTCTACATGTATGATATCTATACGGTACCTTAATAGAAGTAGAGTCACATGACATCTGAACTAAATACACAAGCAGTCCTTTACTCTTTGGAAGCTTGTGACTAAACTGCAAAGTGAGCCTGCACACATGAAATATGTCAGCATGGAGGCAATGCAGGCCCACCAAAAGAGGGTGTATATTTTGAGGGAATGCAGAGCAGAAAATGCTCAAGTGGCTGTGAGTTTTAAATGAGAATATTTGGGCAATGAATTATGCTCAGTCCAAACTGTGGAAGGGTTGTGAGGCATGGAATACTAGGGAAAGGGAAAAAACGTGCTTCAGGCATTTGTTACATTTGTTACGCACTAATGTTACTACATACTAATGAAGACACTGTTCCCCATAATCACTGATTCTGCCAGCAGTTCTTGAATAAGCTGGACACAGATATCTTTCCAGGAACTCAAACCCTTCCCCAGGAGTTTCTGACTCATAAAGTCCAAGACACATAACTCAGGCATGTGTGTGCTTTTAACCCACCCAAATGATGTGTTCCTGGTCCTGGCTGACTGCCATGGCAACAGTGATTCCCAAAGTTCTTTGCATATTAAAATTATTTTGGGAATTTAGAAATTCCAAAATCCAATCTATACCTCAGAGTAACAAAATCATCATATGTGAAGGAAGGAGGGGGGCCACAATCATCAATATTTCTTCAAACTCTTCAGACCATTCCAATGCATAGACAAACTTGCAAACTACAATTCTCCCTCTCACTCAATTCACTCCATAGAAGGAAGAGGCACTGTTCAGTGGATATAGAAAAAATGGACTCAAAAACACTTGTAAGTTAGTTAATGTGATAAACAGAGCTTCCAGTTGAAAGAAAGAAATAACAGGAGCTCACAGTTGCTTCTTTCCCCCATGTTGCATCTGAGTATTTTGGCTCCCCCAGCTCCTAAAAATATTTTGTCTAGCTCTTCCTTCACTTCTCCTATACAGCTAGTACTCTCAAAATGGACTGGGGCTTCTTCTCTGAGGCAGATGTTATCATTGCTCTCTTTCTTTTAGGAGAATAATTATAAAGAGAATGGAGAGCAAGGGAATGGAGTTATGAGGCACATTCAGACCCAAAGATCGAGATGATTTTCAGTATATAAGAAAGTAATGTTATTTAATAAAGACAAACTCTCTACAGGTTATGTAAAAAGCTGATAAGATATAGAGATGCCAGATTTTAGACAATTTCATGTAAGACCAACCACTAAATTTACACTATAATACTGATGAGTTCACATATTATTATATCTTACATTTCTGTTTTTTACATATGGTTTTTAGAAATGGAAAGTTTTCCAGGGTTTGTTTCTTGAAGAAAAGAGTTACTAGGACAAAATTGTGTTTTCAATATTTCTTTTGGGAGACTATTTCCTTTGTGATTTTATTTCCTCTGAAGTCATGAGTAAGAACCAAATTCAGAGTCAGGAGGACTCAAAGCCTAATTAATTAATTTTCTGTTCAAAGAACCCTGAGACATATGACACATGTGAGATGGATTTCTCAAATCTGTCATGACCCTATTTTTATAATTCAGAGGGTCTAATGTTAGGGAAATACTCCCAGTCCTGAATCAAGGAAAGAAAGATCACCTCATCCTGCCAGCCCTCCCCATTTCTAGTCTATTTTTACTTTCCTCCATCATCCTTTGGGATGCAAATATCCTTGGACTGGAGGAAGAACTCAGTAGGATAGCCCTACCTTTAGAGTTAACACTATCTGTAGGGTGCTTGCCTTATATTCCAGTATTCCCAGGAATAGTTTGGGAACCTTAGTTAAAACAAGACACCACTGAGAAAATAAATGTTTTTCCACTGGGAATTGGCTGAAGTTTTGCATCTGCAACCTGTGTTCTCCCCATGGTGATTGGAGCACTGTAGGATTTGAGTCTCTTGGAATAGCAGAATAAAGGAGCCCGGGAAGTAAGTGGACAGAAAGAAATGCAATCTGTCACACCAGATTACACAGAACATGCTGCTCCTACCACCCTTGAAGGATTACAGTCATAGTGTTAAATGTGAACTCCAAGGGAGATAGTCTTGCAACATAAGAGAAGTTCTGCAGGATTTAGAAGTCAATAGAAGGAAGACTCAAAGTCAGCATGTAGCCAAAAAAGAGATGCTGATACTGTTAGTTCAAAGCACAAAGAAAGAAAGGAACAAATGTGGGTTCCTGAGGTTCGGGGATAACAAATGCAAGCTTGGCATTTTGAGGAAGAAGAGTCTGGGTGGTTTTGAGTGTCCTGCATGAGCTAGCCTCTTCTAGTAAACTTAGAAGCTTTGTGGAATTCAGCAATAGTCACTTGAATGAAGAAGGAAGTTTTTTCAGTGGCCTAACCCATTCACAGGTCAGTCAAAATGCATATTGTATTTTCCAAAGTAGGAGACAATTATATTACAGAATCTCAGATTAAAAAGAACCTTAAAGATTGTCCAGTATAGGGAGGGGTGAGGTCAGAGTTAGATGCTATACTAAGTTCATTCATTCAAGAACCCACTCATTATTCATTCAACGAATCTAAGAGGAACACCTAGAAATGGCACGCCTGATGCCATTTTTGTTCTTATTATCTAACTGGACCATTCTACTGCGAAGAGAAACTTAATTGGTGCCCTTGTTTGCTACCAAGCTGACTTGAGCCAACAGTCTCTATTAATACTGATTTAGAAGATACGAACAATTAATAAAAAGCCAAGTAGCCACTGTTCACAATGGTATACTCTGAGTGCCTTGGCTACCACTGGCACAGTGGAGCTATATTGTCAAGAAAATGAAGAAAACTAAGATGAATAGAAATCCTGGGAGTGGAGCAGCCCAAGAAAGCAGAGCATTAGAGAAAACTGACTTCTGGAACAGGGAGATGCAAGAAGCTGTGTTTGTTGAGCAATTGCCTGTGAGAAAGCCTTTCATAGGAGAGATGATGGCCCAATAAGATATCTTTTAGAAGCCCCGATTATTGGACAAATGGGCCTAGGGAACAGGGTTTATCTTGTAGGAATAGAAAATGCCAATGTTTAGACATCTCCTGTTGAATGTCAATAACTTCCAGGGGAAAGAATAAAATGAGAAAGAAACAAGACAAGTAAATAGTTTACTTATAAAATAAGGAAAATCAAGCCTATACCAGACTTGCTCACAGAATTAGACACCAGAAAACAACAAAATACAATTTTCAGAGCTTTAAGTTATGAAATACTGTATACAAATGATCTATATCCCATGGAGTTTTCATTTGTGTATAAAGGCAATAGAATGATATTGTCAATGAAATTGCATGCTATAATATTGAGTGGAAAAATTATGAGTTTAGAGAAACAGAAGATTACAAATATTTTACTCTAGGTATATCATATACAATCTTTGTAATGTATTTATACTAAAAATTATTCCTTGCTTATCTGAAATCCAAATTTATCCAAATGTTATGTATTCTGATTATCCAATTTCAATATCTCTCCTTCCCCTCCCCGCTTCTCTCCTACCCCAGGTATTTCTCCAAGATACTTGGCAAAACTGACTTAAGCTTTTGGAATTAAAAGTGAAGTAGGGTGGAATTTGTTTGGGAACAAATTTTTCTTTGATTTTACCCTGAAATAGTAAGTACAGATCCCACTTTATAGTTAATAGGGGAAGAATAGAAGGAAAAGCCCAGATGAAAATCTAAATTATTTTTTAAAAAATCTCTTGTCATAACTTTGACTTTCTTATAATGGAAAATTTCTTTGTAAGAAATATAGTATTAAGGGAGAAAAATTCCTTTAAACTTTGCCCTTTAATACACTATAAAGTTTTTTTTCATAACAAGTGATGGTGGCACATAATTTGAACAACATGTATATATTTTTCTAATCATTAAGTAAATTATTCACAGTCTCTGTTTGGTACTGACTTGATCCATGTTTCTCACTTAGCACCAGCTTTCAGTGAGAACTAAACCAGATACTCTTTTAAAAACAGTCCTAAAAATCTATAATTTTTAAAAAGGCAATAATTTGGGGGGTGAAAGCACTGAAAGAAAAGTAACTTTATTTTTAAAGAATCAAGTAAAGTGAGAGAATTTCAGACCAGGTTTTATAATGATTTAGAGTGACTTGTAGTGGTATTTTTCAGCCAGAACTTGAAAGGTCACAGTCACAATAGTACCTCAAATCCTTGGTCTTGTGTGAATGTGGATGTTGTTCTTGAAGGATTCTGTATGTAAATCTATCATCATCATATAACAAATAATCCAAAACACATGTCTCTTACCAGGGGGGAAGTAATGTATTTTTTCACTTATAAGCAAGAAATATCAATTGCTTGACTTTCTGATTATTTCATTTACCAAGATTCTCCCATATAGTAGGACTGTCTTTGAGTCAGCAAATGACTTCAGGTGCATGTATCTTTTAAACTTAATATATTCAACATGGATCCTTTGAAGTTTCCTTTATTCTGGAACTTTTTCTTTCCCTAGGTTTTACTCATTGTAATAAATAGCTGAACTTGCTCTACCAAGCTGCTTAAAATAACAAGATCTGAGTCAATCTTTGTTCTCCTCACCTTTAAGTCCCCATCCTTGAATAAATCTTATAAATTCTGCCCCCTGATGATATATTTGGTCATCTCAGCTGCCATATTTCACACCTAAACTGCAACAATAGCATTCTATTTGCTCTTTTATTTCCAATCTTGCTCCTCTATTATCCATTTTCCATATAGTATCCTGAATGAAATTTTGTATATGTAAATCAGTTGTTAATTTGTTGCATAAAACTCTTCCAGAGCTTCCTTTGTTTAGAGTACAGAACAATCTAATCTCCTACCAGTCCTGCATCATTTAATTCTAAAATGCCTCTCTGATCTCATGCCCTTCCATCCTGACATACTCTTCTCTGGTCATGTGAGTCTTCTTCCCTATCTTCAAATACATCAGGCCCCTTTCCATTCCCAAACCCTTGCACTTACCCATTTCTATGCCTAGTATGTATTTCTCCAGGTTTTGCAGTAGTTGCTTACTCTGATTTTTAACTCACATGTCACTCTCTAAGAAGCATTTGCAAATTTCGTCCTCATCTTTCTCCCCCTTCTACACTCAAGCCCATCAATGATGGTCTCACAGCCCTCAACAACAATCTTTAATTTTTGTTCTATTTTCTGCTTTATTCTTCATTGCGTTTTCAACTCTTACCATACTATATGCTACAAAGTGGTTTCTAAGACAATGTTTATTAAGTATGTAAAGTCCCCAAAGCCTCATACATTCTCCTCCAAACTATGAACACTGGAAACAGCAGCACTGCTGACTAGCACTATGATGGATATAATATAGACATGGCCATGGAGAGAATCTGATTCTACACATGTGATATCATTAAACATCAGACTCCCCATAGAACTCTAGAATTCATGTTCAGTTTTTCTTTGGGACAGTGGCTAAACAACATTTTTGTGCCCTACCAGGAGAAAAGGCGGGCCACTCTCAAGATCCATTGTCAGCAGAGTTGGATAGGGATGACCTCCAAAGATCTTGCCTATGATTGGAGCTGTAATTCTCATTGTGGGTTTAGCAGCCACTGAACTGTATTTTTATAAGGTTCATGAATCCTAGAGCTATTTTTATAATGTGTTTGGTCACAAACTTAAAGTTCTGCAATTTTGTAGATTTATGCATAATAGCTCCCAACTGGAATATTGACTTTTAGGTCTGGATAACTATTTATTTTGTATGTAATGAAGCATTACCATAAAGAACTGAGACTCAGATAACAACATCTGAATAAATTACAAAGACCAATTTATGGTTTCAGATAATTTTCATTACATTTACCACCCATTAGTCCACAAAATATAGCCATTCATAGCAGCTGTACCTAGAGAATAAATAGACTGTAGCCTACATGTGATTTTTGTCTCTAATTAGTTTATTTTTAAAGATTCCATGTATTTAATAAAGAAAATGATAACGCATATCTAGTATACTCTATTATATTTTAAATTAATTCATCCAGATATTCATTAAATGCCACTTGAGCCCGTATCATGGCTCAATCCTAGATTAGATGTGAGGGACCCAGTGGTAACCAAGAACGATGCTATGTGTCCTGCTGCAACTTCTAGTCTAGCAGGGAGAATACTATGTGCTGCATGACTTTATGCAATCTTCTTCATTGATACAAATGCAGCATATAGTGTACTGCATGGGAAAATGCTAAGCTTGTCAGTAAAGACTTCTTGGAAGAAATGATAAGGAAGCTAGAAGAAAGGGGTCTATCAATTTATTAAGCAAATTGTGGGGTAAATTATTCCAGGCAGAGGGGAGAGCATGTATATCTAGGAGGCAAAACAGAGCATGACAAGAGGAACAAAAATGAATATACAGAAATATAACATACAAAAGAGGAAGTTGCAAATGTGTGTGTGTGTGTGTGTGTATGGTGAACAATTCAGGATCTCACAAGATTCTCAAAGAATATGTGATTCAAGTGGGAATAATATGATCAAATTTATGCTTGAGAAGGTCTTCTCTGGATGCATTGTGCCAAATGGATGATGGGAGGGTGAGAAGACTCTAGGTGAGGAAGTTGCCAAAAATAAAACCACTTTTAGTCAAAAATATAATGGGGTAAATTAAAAATATAAATGCAATGACAACTCCAGACAGATGGTAAGGTTCACAGAGCCAAACTTAGATTAAAATGCATAAAAACATAAAATATGATCTAATCAAATGCAAGATGTATGCTAAATTCATGTTCCACTGAAATTTAAGATGCTTAAATGAGGAAATAGAAAAGTAGAACAAGTGAACCACATTAGCACAGTTCCTCAGTACTCAACCCATGCAGCCATCTGAAGCACATATCCTTCAATTTGAAGATCAAAATGGTCTCTGCTGCTAATCCCTGATACCAAGAAAGGTTATGGCATAGTGTCTACAGCATTTCTAAGCTAGCACAAGTGCAACATTAACTCCCTATTCCACAAGATTTATAAAACTCATAATCCTATTTTTCTACAGAGATCTTAGGGTAAAACTATCTGACACTAGACAATATTTAAGGATGTTACGTTATGACGTGCTTTTATTTTCTTTTTCTGAACAACGTTATCAACTATTCAGACTTTCTCCTTGAGTATTGATGACATTATGTCAGGATGTACTGATTTTAAATGTATATAATGTATTATTGCCTTCAAATCTTACAAGTATATATCTATATCTTACTCATAATAAGAGATGACTGTTTTGACTATTTCCTTTTATCAGTTTATTCAACTTTCCCTAAAGAAAGGAGAAATACTTCAAATATACCACCAAATCTGCATGGATAGGCAGGGCAATCTTCTAACAGTATGAGTTGAAATAAATTGTGAAGTACTTGTTCAGTTCCAGATTTTACAGCAAAAAATAACTTTGAACATTTTGGGGCAAGAATTAACAAATATTATAGAATTTCTTTCCCACATTTGAAATTTTAATTTCATAGTATTTTCAGTCCTCTGTGCTGAAATGAAGACCAGATAATATTTTAGCAAAAAAGGTGTTTTGTTTTCACGCTTTCATCATGCAAAAATAACTCAACTAATTTAGCCCTCACTTTAAAAAAATATTCAGTTTTATGCAGAAATCAACTATGTAGTACTCAGGCCAAAAGGAATATTTATCAGAAAACTTTGAAGCAAAGAGTTTTATAAAAATATACTCTTCCATAAAGTTTTATTTTCAGTCATCTTTGACATAATGTAAATGAATTACTGTATTATCATCTAAAAGTTATGTCTATTCTTGATCTGCCAGATTTTGTAAGACTGTTTTGGTGTAAATTTTAATTATTTTAGTTTATACACCTCTGAGTACAAGATTAAACACTGTAATTTTGCAATAATTGTTAAAATAATAACAGCTCACATTTATATGGTGCTTCCAAAATGCCAGAGACCATGCTAAATACTATGTTCATAAAATTTCTTTTAATTATAATTCAATCTTTATTGTTGGTGAATTTTTTGAGACTAGTTCAATCTTGAGAGGGAAATACAATTGTTATCAATTTTAGGTAAAAAAAAAAATCTAACTTTAAAGGAATTAAATAATTTATAGTAAGTTAGTGTATGATGTAGCCAAGGCTTTTAAACACTAAATTATATTATTTATGGTAGATTACTATTGGCAACAAGTATCAGCTCAATAATCATAATATATCATTTTAGTTATTAGGTTACACTGGCCAAAATACGAAGCCAGCAGTATCCATTTTAAAGATAAGCACAGAATATATACTTTATCTAATTTCTCCTGGGTTTTTCACTTAACCAGCCAATCTGAGCATCTCTTCTACTGGCATTTGTTTAGATGCTGCTATTAGGGGTATTAAGGTGAGTAGTAAATGAATTCTGATTTTTCAGGAATTTAGATTCTGAACATACAGTTGGATCAACAAAGCAAATAAAAAAGTTATAAAAGTATAGTTGTAGCTAATAAAATTGTACACAAAGCCAATGGGAAGTAAAGAAGAAAGCAAAATCCGGGCTGTGAACAGTACTCTATAGAGACTCTGTGATTTACTTTCCCAGTTACACAGACTTTGGCCCATTCCACACTTCCATGTGCTCACCTTGCTCTAGCCACACTTGAGATATGAACTGCATGTGTTTCTTAAGAGTCTGAACTGGGAGGACTTTATGTTCACCCTCACTTCTATTTAAATGCTCTGCTCAACAATACCTGGCCTGCTTCCTCTCATCCTTAGGACTCAGTCGTCAGGTCAACCTGCTCAGGGAGGTCTTTCATCACCTTTCTCCCTAAGGTGGTTCTTCCGCCATCACTGTCTGACATAAAACTTCATTTGTTTCTTTCATAATACTATAAATAATATGACAACATGATATTGTAATAATTGCTCTGTTAGACATTTTGACTATGAGAAAACTATGAGATTAACTAAGCATTTGGTGCATATAAGTGATTAGGTTTAAAGACATCAAAGCCTTGATATTAGGAATCCTGTGCTGATACAGTTGAGAGCTTCAGTTACTTCTGGGCACCCTGGTACTCATAAAGTAGAAGTCAGTTCCAACTTTAGATTCAGGTGAGAATTGGAAGGCAAGTGAGTGGTCATTTTGCCTGGTCCCAAGAGGTGTAGATTGAGTAGAGAACCTGTTTTCCCAAAATTTCCCAAGGATTCTTCTGATCCCTGAAACCATCTGTGTGTGGTCATTTCTTTGATAACATCCTGGTAAGATCAATTCAAATTGCTGCTACAGTATTTCTATTGATTGATAGCTCTATTGTTTTATTTTTTATTTGCCTTGTTTGTTGAGGCGGTTCTCACTATGTAGTTTAGGCTGGCCTTGAACTCATTATATAAACCCCTTGGCTTTGAACTTGTAGTGATACTTCTGCCTCAGCCGCCTGAGTGCTGGGATTACAAACATGTGCCATCACACCTTGAAATATATTGATTTTAGATGCATGAAATTTTTATATTATTCTAGAATTTAACCAAAGTTAGCCTTCTTATAACTTAAAACCCACTAATTCTGATCTCCACTTGAAGCCATCATGTCACCATTTGCCTAGGTCCTTCATTTTATGAGACAGCACATACTTCAAGACAGATATCACCTTCCCCACTAAAGTGTCTTCTATGATTTAAATTGAATCTTCACTTCTTTCTATTGTTCCTCCTGAATACCAAATTTTTGAATAACTACTGAATGTTGGACACTAGGCTATGCACTAAATAAAGTGATTTTCATTTTCTTCAGCATCCCAAAATATTATACTTCTTTGCAATTTGTCTTAGGTACACTATCTTGAGAACATATTGTCCCTTCATGTAGACAATGCATATCTAATAGTAATATCTAATAATAAGCTCACAAGCTTAAGTGCCTTGTATGGCAGCATTGCCTAACTTGTCATTCTCAAATCTTCATTAAGATTTTCCCATATTTAAATACTGCTTCGATAGTCTTGGTAATTTTTCTTAAACTCTCCCACATTTGTAGATAAATACTTTTTGAGAAAAAAGTTGTGATGTCATTGCCATAAATACCAGTATCACCTTCTCTACATGGAAGAAAACTACAACAAATGCAATAAACATGTATTATCACAAATTAAAATAAAAATTAATTCCATGTATCAATAAATATGATCGATACTTTACATACTAGTTTCAAAAATATCCATGAACGAATAGAGTGAAACTATTTTCACTACTCACTGATTTTATAATGAAGTAAAGTACTAAGTCAATAAGGGATGTACATTTTTAGTTTTGATATTAATCATCTTGAATTTTTATTCATTTATATCCCCAGATTAAATGGTATCATGAGTCATATTATAATTTAAATTATTAATGGGAATAGAAAGCTCTATGAGCAGTGAGAAAGGAGGTCAAAGCAAAAATCTAGATCACCATTCCTAGTCACCGAATCGGCCCTAGCTCTTGCTTTAGGAGACAAAGGGTAAGAAACCTGTGAAATGGGGACAGCTTTCTAGGAGGGCAGGCTGGGCACATGTATCAGCCTCTTCTCCTTCCTCACCTTTATATTAAAGGCCTACTATAACTGCAGAGGGACTCTTTGCAGCAAAGAGAGTGGGAAAGGGACAGTAGCAACAATTAGGCAAGGAGGTGGAAAATTTGCAACTGATTTAGCAGATCTGAAAACTGAATCCTAAATTAGCAGTGGGACAAGCCAAGGAGCTACCTCACTTCATTTTTGGGTAAATTCTCAGAAGACTTAGAAACTGGAAGGCAGCAGATCTGTAAAAGTATGATTGAACATATGGCTAGTAATTCAAGGAAAAGTTTAAAGGTTTTTCTTTTAGGAAGTAATTAGAAGCCCAAGGTTCATTCTTCCCCCTACAACTAGAAAATATTTGGAAGTTCATTCTCTGAAAGAATAAAATTGAGGCTCCTGGGACTCAGGACTGCTAAGCATAGCTGTTAAATCAGAAGTGCACACTAACATCAGAAGAGTTCCCATCCTGAGAGTTGAATCTCCAGCCTTATTCTCCACCCAGGTTCCAAAATGCTAGCAGCCACGATTATTCCATCTAAGTAGGAGACTGGAAAGAATTTCTCTATTTCTCTAAAGAATCTAAATAGCTCAAGAGGAAAGGCCTGAAGGTACTTACATCCCATCCCTTTCTCCCAATAAAAGAATCACAGGGTAAAAACTATCAGCAATAAATGTAATATGTATGTAATGCTTGACCTTAGTAGAGTTTAATGCCACTGATCTAGTGAATTTCAGTTTTACTCCTGCTGGAGAATAATTACCAGTCATCTGTCAGTTGGCAGGGGATATATCTTGGAGTACTAATTGCTTCCCAAACAAACTTTGGGCTACTCTTTAAATGGTTAGCTAAACAAAGTTTTAGCAATACCTACTTATACAACCAGGGGCTCCATGTAGCTGTTTACCCGTTCAAAGTAAGTGGAGAGTTGAGAAAAGTGTCTACTGTGGGAGGCAGATCAGAGCAAACCAAAACTACAAGTAAAGCAACTGGTGCTATTAGCACAGCACAGAAGGAAACAGTCATTTTGTCATTTTCAATCCTCAGGTTTTCATTTAATAATCAATAACATTGATTAAGTACCTATTATTGGGGTTTGTGACTGATTGTGAGATAACAGTACTGAGTGAAAGGAGATTAGAAAGTGAGTTATTTTTTCTGAAAAATTTAGATTGAAGGACATGACTTAATAGTCTGACTAAAGAGTTTAGCTAACACTGCCTGTAGCAACCACCTACTCCCAGACCCAATCTAGACACTGGGAAACCAAATGGGGAAATTTTTTCATCTACAGAAGACCACAATACATTCATTCAGGATTGCTGTCTCAAACGGGTCTGAGATATATACAAAGAGAAAGAATCCTCAGCAATCATGTTCCTTCACTGACTAGTTCCAGTCAGTGACTGGGGTGTGATCAGGAACGAAGGGACCAATAGCGATCACCCACTAATCCAGTAGTGCACTCTTCCTGTATGCGAGAGTTAAGAGAAAACCAGAGGTACAAGGCTAGCAATGGGGTGCTGCCATGCAGATTGTGAGGAAGGAAGAGAAACACTATATACTAGTTTATTTTCCATGTAAACTGAAAACAGACACAATCTTTGACACAGTATCATTATTTAATTTACATCTATTTTAACTCATTTTTTAAAAATTTTATTGGTACATTTTATTGGTACATTTTAGGTATACAATTCATTTACATTTATCATTGGGTGTTTGTACCTGTATATGATGTATCTTGGTTCTTATTTTTTTCCCCATAATCTGCGAACCTTTCACCCGCTCCGTGCTTACATATTTACATAGATTTCATTTTCATTTTTTTTTCTTTTCTCATAGTTTTTCCTTTCCCTCCTTTCCTTTCCCCTTGCCCTCCCTTCACTCCTTTGTCTTTGGACCTTTTTTCCTATTTCAAATTATCAATTATTCATTTTAATCATTTTAACCCTTGTTTACACTATCAGTTTCTCACACTAGTGAAATTATTCAGTATTTACACACATGTGTGCCATTTATTTCACTGAAGAGTATGGTCTAGATATACATCCATTTAGCTATAAATGACTCTAGTTTTTCATTCTTTATGGCTGAGTAGTACTCCATTTTATTAAAAAACCACATTTTCTGTATCCAGTTTCCAGGGCACTTGGGCTGCTTCCAAGCTTTAGCTATTACAAACTGTGCCACTATGAAAATGGGTGCACATATATCACTGTGGTATGATTCTTTTAATTCTTTTGGGAAGATACCCAGCAGGGGAATAGCTGGGTCATATGGGACCTCTAGT
>NW_004624810.1:6991800-7017226 GCF_000247695.1 Heterocephalus glaber | reverse complement strand
TCGCTTATCTGTATGTCCAATTCTCTACCTCTGTCTGGGAAGTTTTCCACTATTACTTCTGTGAACAGTTTTTTTTATGTCAATTGTGCTTTCTCCTGTTTTTTCATGGACTCCTATCAGTCTTATGTTATTCTTTTTTGCACCATCTAGCAGTTGTTGGGTTGATTTCTCGTGGCCCCTCACTATTTTTAAGAAATCTCTATTTTTATGGTCTCTAACTGTGATTCTGTCTTCTATATCTGATATTCTATCTTTAGATTCCCTTAATCAGCTGTTGATACTATCAATGGAGTTTTTGATCTCCTGAATATCTGTTTCATGGATTCCATTTCTTTCTTATGTTGAGAGATCATAGTTTCCATTTCTTTCTTATGCTGGGTATTCATGGCTTCCAGCATGTTTCTGAGCTCATCTATTTCTTTATCTGTTTCTATTCTTGATCCTCTAAGCATGTCTTTCACTCTGCTCACCATCTCTGTAGATATCTGGGAGATTATTACTGCTTTGAATTTTTCTAGAGCCTCATTCATCTGTTTTGTTACTTCCTGTGCTATCAGTTCAGAGTATTCAGGTGGTTGGTTATGGGACTTTTCCATCTCATTTCCCCCAGGATTTACCCTTGGTGGGGTGGAAGTCTGAGTTTGTGCCTTGCTTAAGTCTTCTCATTTTTGTTTTTGGTACTGTCCTTGGTTTAACTCCTGGGTTGATAGTTTGAAATTGCTTATTGTAGGTATCTTTGTTGCTTGTAATTAGAACTCTTATGGAATGATTGCTTCTCAGAGATGTCTTCCAGATATAGCTGGTCTTTAAGTTTTGATTCTCTAATGTCTCTAAGACTATCTCATTTTCCTTATGCTAGGAAGGTTCATTGATTAGATCAATAACAACACCTTAGCCCAAATGACACAATCAGCAACACCACTGCATCAAGTACATCTTTGAAAATGACATTTTGTGGTAGTTATTAATCTGTCACCTTTAGCTGTGTGAATTAAATCAAGATTGAGGAACATCCCAATATGTAGTGAATAAACTCTTCAATATTACAACTTTACCCTTTGGGATGGGGAGTTAGAAAGGACTTGGGAGGGAGGAACAGATGGGAAGAAGGATAGGGGAAGGTTAGCAGTGTGGCCAGAGGACACAGGTGAGAAGGAAAAAAAGAATAATAGGAAAATAAAGAAGAACTCTGAATGAGGACCAACACAGAGACAAAAAGGAAAGATGAACAATGTGGGAGAGCAAGAGAGTGAGTGTAAGAGAGAAAGGAAAGAGAAAAGTAAGAAGAAACGAAAAGAAAAAAAGGAGAGAAAAACAAATATTTGCAAAGAGTAGGGGAAAAAATTAAAGATAAGAGGAGCAAAAGAAAAGAGAAAAAAACAAACCAATAATATTAATTTTGGGTTTAAAAAAATAATGAAGATGTAGGGCCTCTTTCAGGGTATGTCTCTACTGTCACAATAGACAACATGGGTAGCAGTGTGCAGATATAAGTCAATGAGTCTCAGCAAGCTAGTTGCAGACCCATGAGATTCAGGCAGATTTCTGGCTGCAAGTCCCAAGTTGAGCTCCCTGTCCTCCTGTAGGTTTGAACTCTGCAGAGTTGTATTGCAGTTTCCAGTTGCCCTTCCCCTGAAGATAGACCCGGTCCTGATGGGAGGTGAAGATAACTCCAACTTACCCAGTACCATGGTCTGGTGGTCTGGTGTCCTCTGAGTCTTTGTAGTGTGGAATCACATGGCTGTACAGAGAAAAGGCCAGAGGAGCGAGGGGAGGGGGGTGTCCAGTGGATTGCTGCAGGGGTGTGGGCTGATTGGGCATGTTCCATGGGATTCATGACCTTGGTAGGGCATCCACAGACCTGCCTGTCTGCAGCGGGCTGTTTAACTCATTTTTTATCTAATTACTTTTGGACAGTTTTTCTAAAATGTTGACATACTTTCAAAAATATGAATATCATGACAACCACTATTTTAATCTATAGATTCAACATATTTTCCTTTAATATACATATTCAATATATTAAATAGTACTATAGTTATGACTAAGTATAAGATCCTATCCCTCTCTGGTAACATTGGAATTGTCAGATTGTTCTTTAGGGCATGGTCTTGTGACCTAAATATAGATTAGTTCAAATGTCTTATCACTAAGAGAAATTACGTCATCTTAAAACCAAGGAAATGTTGAGATTTGACCAAAAACTTTTCTGAAATTCATACTTTCAATAGCACAGCAAATTTCTCTTTCATTTATGTTGCAACCATTTTTAAATAAAAGAATAAAAAAGAAAAAGAACACATGATTTATTCTAAATGAACCTTTCAACTACTAGTAGGAATCACTACCCTTCCCCAATATTAAGAAAATAAACTTTTATAAAAAAAAATGTTCTGGAATTTCATCAGTGGCAAGGTGAGACTCATATACCGATATATATTTTCCCTTTTTCTCTTTTTGAAAATCAGAGAAGGTATTCCCATTTCCAGTTTTCTAGCAGGATTTTGTCAAAAGTTATCAGCTGAGGTTCTACAGTCACCTATGTATATGACTTATTTCAGCTTCATAGAAGAAAATCTATGCAGCTTAGAAATTTGGATTCATTTAGAGAATTTCAGTTTTTTGCTACTGTCTTCTAACATTTACCTCTTCATCATTTTTACCCTTTCTTGTTTGAAAGTCATTCTCCTTGAAGAAAAGACAAAAGCAAAATTTCTGTGTAGTTTTGCCTTCTTTGTGTAACCTGTCACCTCAATCTCTTTTGTCAATAATTAAATGATATAATATCTGCACAGAGTCTGAAAAATCCTTTTTGCTCAGCATTTGTCTTTAAACAATAAGTTGGGGGGAAGAAAATGCGGCAGAATATTTTGTATCCTGAGTGGATGAATTCATTTACTTAATTTCGTGTTGAGTTCTCCATGGCAGAATGATTGGACTTCCATTTACATGGTATCAGATAATGTACCAAATGTTAATAATAAAGTATGAAGACTGAGATCACTTCTGATCTCAAAAGATCTAAGTCTAAGTTGCAGGATGTGTGTTGAATCTGGGGTTGGGGCTGGTGTAGGGGCAGTGCAAACAAGAAAAATAAGTCAACAAAAGAGGATGTAGAGTCTTACAAACTCCCACGGGCTACTGAAGTAAGTACACTCTGCCAGACCTAGTGCTTAACATGTGAAAGCTATGCTGACGTTTTTGGGCTAGCTTCCATGTGCAATGAATCTCTGAGCTAACTTACAAATGATGAGAAAGAGATATCTACAGAATAAGAAGAGGAGGGCCAGGTAGGTGGAGAAGATGATAGAGAAAACATGATCCCATTTATAAATTTCCAAGTCATTAGACTTTTCGTCTGATTGAGGTGAGAGGTTAAAAGAAGGGTATGTCTTCCTCCCTTCCTCACTCCTTCCCTCCATCCCTTTCATCCTTTACCTCTCTCTCTCTCACACAAGACCTTCACACTAAGGTACATACCCACCCCTTTTAAAACATTGTTTATTTTGACACAGAATCTCATTAAGTTGCAAAGTTTCCTAGCATAGTCTTGAACTTGCCATCCTCTTGCCTTAACTTCCCAGAGTGTTGAGATTACAGCTATGTACTACCATGCCCTGCAAAGGCATGCCCTTTTATTTTTGCAACACTCTCTTTAATATTGAGCTTTCAAGTAGCTAGTTTTGATTCTCTAAACTGTTTATTTTGCTTTTGCGCATGACTGTTGAGTTTGTATATAGGCTGTGATTTAAAACTTCATACTTGTGTTGCTCACAGAAAATTTATATCTTCTCTGAAAAGCAACACCTTTCCTCAAAGGCTTGGCACAGGGAACATCTGCCCTGAAGTGGCCTCATTTCAGGTGGTTTTTTTTAATCACTTTTACTAATAAACTTGTTCCACTATTAACAGAACAGAGGGCTCTACATGAAGAAGTACTAGAATTATTGAAATCTTGGACTTCAGATAACTCAGGGAGCCAGAAAAAATAAATAATGAAAAACAGAGCTCATAGCACAAACAACATAGTACTTTCAAATTATTTTTTCATAATATTTCATGTAGGTCTATAAAGTGTGATTTTTTTGTTCCAAATTATCATTCATAGAAAATCATGTTCTCAGACAGATGACAGAAATGTTCTTCTCTGCTTTCTTCATGAAAATTAGATGATGTTTCTGAATTAAAATGGCATTGGGACAGCCAGCCACCTCTCTCAACTTCCTAGCGAAACACTGAAAAAGACATTGATATAAATGCATGCACAGACACGTCCATCAAAAACTAGCACAACCCAACCTACTGCCAAAATTTCAGTGGGATTTTTACTAAAACAAATTTGACAGAAAATATTTTAAAGTTGCAAGGAAGCATTTGTCCTTTGGTTTTGCCACTAGAGTACATGGGAAGCTTCTTCATGGCTCCTCTCGATTTCTCACAGCCACATCCGACCTCCTTTCAGAAATGCTAAGTCTACACTAAAACACGGAAAGAAAATAGCCCTGACTTGGGATTGTCACTGTGACTGGAATGGTCAGGACTTTACTCCTCCAGGAACTCTTTTCTAATGAGTCAAAGCCAGCAATTCCTAGATAAGAGTTCTCAGGAAAAAGAAGAGAATATGAACAGTGTTTGTAACATAGCTATGGAAACTGATGATCAGACCACTCCAGTCCATGAGTATAAAATGATGTTACATTAATTTTTATGCCAAAATTACAATGGCTTCAGATATTTTTGCTTAATTGTTGTAATAAGAACACTTAAAATCTATTCTTATAGTTGTATACATACATATATATGGAGACAAAAAAGTAAATACCTATATATACCCTGAAAGGGGGGGTATTATTCATTGTAAACACTATAATGAACAGTATCAACTGGTTTGTTTTCCCTAACAAAATGTCTTCCAAATGACAAGATTTCCTTTTGTAAACCTGAATGGTATTCCACTATATATACATTTTTTCCTTTATCCATTTATCTTGTAGTGGGCATTTATGTTGATTTTATATCTTGATTTTGGCAGAATGCTAAAATGAACATGAGAATGTAGACATCTTTTTGGTAAACTAAGTCCATTATTTTCTGGCTATATACTCAATAGTGGGATTTCTGGGTCATTGGGTAGTTGTATTTTTTAAAATTTTATTTTTTGAGGAACCTCCATACTATCTTGTACAGATAACTTACATTCCCAAAACAGAATGTGCATGGCTTCTTTTTCCTTTTTTGTCTTCTTGATTATATCTATTCTTACAGTTTTTAGATGATATCTCATTGCTGCCTTAGTTTATATTTCCCTGGGATTGGTGATGAGCAATTTTTATTTGCTTGTTTACCATTTAAGTCCACACTAAGACAGAGTCTATTATAGATTATATCTTACAAAGAAGCATTTCTCCCCACTTCTCTACAATCTCCTCTCCAGAAAGGCTCAAATGAATGATATAACATCATATAGCTCATCAAATAAATAAAAATTGGCACTGCTACAGAGCAGTTAACACTATCAATTGTGAATTTTTAGTTTTCCTCAAGAATATCGATGTATGTATGACAAATTTTATTATGCAAAAAGTGGCAACAATAGAATCTATCATCCTAGATATCCTTACAGTGTGATTTGACACTCATCTTTGAGAGGATGGATCTATGGTCACCTTCTTTGAATCTCAAGTTTGTAACCACAGCAGAAATAACACTGCTTGATTTCTACAGAAAGTTCATATAAAAATAGTACTGTTTCCACCTGGTTTTCTTGAAATATCTGCTTCTATATCTCTAGTCAAGACATGATGGAAAGTCCAAGCAGGTCATAATAATGAGATCTGTGTAGGAGAAATCGAGGATCCTCGTCCAAATACTGACTGAGATCTCAGCGCTAACCTCCCTGACCACTAGCCAAGCTTCCTCAATTGACACAATAAGGAACAGAGAGTAAACTATGCCTGCTGTAATTTGTAATTTGAGAGCAAAGTAAGCAGTTGTTGTTGTTGATAACCATTATACTTGTTTATATTATGTAGCAATAAAAATAAACCTAGTTTGGTACCTGGTAGTGTAACAAAAGTCCTAAAATGTGTTTCATTGTCTTTGGGATCTGGAAACAAGTGTAAGCTGTGGGGTCTCAAGGACAATGAAGGAAAGCATCAGGACTTTGAACAGAGTGGTAGCAGAAGCCTGAAAAGACCAGAGGAGGTCATCCATGAGCACTTAAAGAAAAGTGGTGCAAATGCCACTGAAGTCTAAAAGAAAGAGCATATTTCTTATATAGTGGCAGGAAATTTAACAAAGCTTTCCTGCATTAATGTGCAAAATAAGAAATGTTTATAATGAAATAGATGATCTAGCTAAGGAGGTTTCCCAAAAAAAGCGTTGAAAGTGTCACCTGACTTTTAGCTGCTTACCCCAAAATGAAAGAGAGGAAAGAGAAAACAACCTATGAGCTTTCAAGCAAAATCTGAGGAAATATGAATGATCTAAGACATTTGAGTGCTCAAAAATACTTATTCTTATTCATTTCTAATTAAAAACTATTCTTAAGGAATTGCTTCTGTCAAAGATTAAATTAAAGATAATCACCAAAATACTTAGTAACAATTGCAGAAAGATTTAAAGTGATGCCTGCATTGCTCTCAACCTTCACATGAGATTTTCCCACCTGTGGGACTCCCATTGAAGGTACTGAAATTTATCACAATATCTAAATGCAGCCAACCTTTGTCAAACACACACTTTGTATTCTGCTCTGGAAAAATGATATATCTTTTAATTTACACCTAGGTACCAAGTCATACAGAAGCATAAGAGACGCTTTTGAAGGCAAATGAATGTGACTCATTTATAGTAATCTTGAACTATTCCTGCCAAGCTCTTGGAACTGTATATTTGGGAGCAGTTTTGTTTTAATTTTAGTTTGAAGATTTTTATTACACAGTAAATAGAAGAGTGAACGAAGGTACTGGGAATATATGGACCTGGTGCTTTCTGATGATTTCCCTAAAGTAAAAATTCTCATGTAAGTGTATGATACAACTGGTAATAAAATTGGCTAAGATTTATCAAGCTAACCATCAGAGCATTATTTAACTAATTGGTCAATAGTAGAGAAATAGATATATGAGGTTAAAACCCCTTTTTTGGTTACTGTGAACTTTTTAAAAGTGTTGTAATATAATAATTTAAAGTGGATTATAGTTATAAAGAATGTGAGACAGAAAGATAACATATATTATTTGTACATATAACATATCTATGGAAAAATAAATATTCCTCCAACCAAAATCACAGACACAAAAATAAACCAAAAAGAATATTATGCATGCATGAAATAGTTGAAAATCATTCAAGAAATTTCCCCAAATGATGGGACTATGGATGTTTTTGTTGATATTTCTGCTACTGTTCAGTAATTTTCAACACTTCTAAAATATACATTAGTACATTCACAATAGAAACATGCAATGTGCCAATATTTATAAAAACTGAATGATTTGATGCAACTTCATCACAAAACAAAATTATGGCTTTCTGCCTGTTACATGTCATTTCAAGATTTCAAGTCAAATAAAACATGACATATTTATTTTACTTTTTTGAAAACATTTTAAAAATAAGCCCGGATGAAACTGATCCTTCCTTTTGTTTTACTTTCTATAAATTCTTTAGGAAAAATTGTGAAATTTCCTGCTAAATTGTGAGCTTTGTAAGTTCAGGAATACACTAGATTCTCTTTCTATGTACATGTAATTAGTCCATGCCAAAAAGTGACTTTCCAGTTACTATTGTTACCTGAATATATGGGTCTTTTTCTGTGATCTTCATCTTTCCTGAAACTTTATATGTCCTGCCATATGTGGGGAATTAGAAACATTTATTTTGCTTGACCACACTGCTAAGGAACTGGTTTTTTTGTTTGGTTTGGTTTTTGGGTTTTTTGGCTTAAATTCTTTTATTGGTACATTTTAGGTATACAATACATTTACATTTATCACTGGGTGCTTGTACCAGTACATGATGTATCTTGGTTATTTTTCCCCCATTCCTTGTGCACCCTTCACCCCCTCCACCCTTCCCTCTTTACATGGACTTTGTTTCCATTTTTTTCTTTTCTCATATTTTTTCCTTTTCTTTCTTTTCTTTCCCCTTCCCCTCCCACTTCTCCTACCCCTTTGGAACTTTTCTTCTTATTTTACATTATCTATTCTACATTTTGATCCTTATTTACACTTTCAGTTTCTCACACTAGAGAAACTATTTCGTATTTACACATATGTGTCCTATTTATTTCACTTAAGAGTATGGCCTCAATATGCATCCATTTAGCTATAAATGTCTCTAGTTTCTTGTTCTTTATGGCTGAGTAGTACTGTTGTTTAATGATAGTTTTAACTTCCTTCCCTATGCTGATGACTCATCAGCCTCTATGTTCATCCATCTCACCTTTCAGTCCTGAAATTCCTTCAAGGAGTATGCTTATATGTTGAAATTTCACGCTCACTTTTTCAGGCCTATTATGTGCAAAAATACCTTCTAATTTTTTCATATTAGGTATTCAATCATAGCCATAATATTTCACAATTATTTATCTGCTTCTTCCAAAATACCACTAGGATTTCTTTATTTCCCCCTTCCTCATAGCCCTGAAAGAGAAAAATAATAAAATAGTTTACTCTTAATAAATCAACAATTAAAGTACTGAACTGTACCATAGAGGAGGTATTCAATCGACCCTTAATTTCTTTTTTAACCTTCTCTTCCTAGTCCCTTGCTCTCATAATGGAGAGAAACACAAACTTTTTTCTCTCTCTTTTCCCTCCAGTGTCATCAGCCTAATTTCCCAGGATGACAAATGTCTTTTTCATCTATTCCTTTTAACTCTTTACTGTAAATCCCCCTGACAGTTTCTTCTGTCTGTCACTAATGTAGGTGATTGCTCTAAAGCTATAAAATTCCCACTAGCTAACCCTATGGACTCACCTAGTACTTCTTAATTTTGCAATCAAATTTGCTTATAGTCAGATGAACAGAAAGAAAATTATTTTAAAATTAGGGGAAAAAAGATTATGGGGAATATCAGGAATCTGAGCTTGTGACAAGAAATGTTAACATGTCAAATGTTATCACTTTATCCATGGATAGTTGTGTTCTGAATTTTGTGAGTATGTTTATTTGTTTGTTTATTGTGTTGTTTAGGAGGAAGGAATGATATACTATTCATATCAAGAAAAATAAATCCACATGAAAATATCAATAGGCATGCTTATTGTGGGATGAATGTAACATATGACACTATTGGTAAAATCAATTAAGTATCATTGATATACTGTATTTAAGTATGTATAATAATGAAAAATATGTGCAGAACAGAATTTTCACAAAATAGACTATGCAAGATAATACAATAAGTTTATGAATGTATGTGAAATGTATTAAACTTTGCTCACATAATCTCAGAGGCAAGCAAAGGAAAACAAAAATCAATTGCCATTTTTATACTTTAGGGCATCAAAAATTAAATTATATTCCAAAAACAGACAAGGAGGCCATAATATTATTATCCTTCATTCTTTGCTGGTGGCATCAACTAACACAAGATTTGGAAAGCAGTCTGGCAATATGTATTGATACACACAGAATATTCACAATCTTTAAGGTTATATCTATACAAATTATCTTTGAAAAGAAATCCAAAAGCCAGGAAAATATGTATTTTATGATAGTAAAAGAAGAAGATCACAGCTAATATGATTGCTTTTAAGTATTCAATGGAAATTATGTTGCTACTAAAAATCAGTAATTACAAATACCATGGGGCAGAATATGGATTAGGGAAATTGATATGATTTATTTTGTTATTTTACTGCATTTCTTCTTATAAGTAAGCCTCAGAGTATAAACTGGAACCATAGAACATGTAATACAGAGCAATTTAAAACTAAACTGTAAGCTAGTTGTTGTTATGCATGCCTGTAATCCCAGATATGTGGGCGTATGATGAGTGCAAATGTAGCCTGCAATACATGGCAAGACCTAATCTCAAAAGAAAAAAAGAGAAGAAAAACCCAAATTACCTAACCTACCTTATCCAGGCATAAATGCTAGTGATATTATGGTGCATTTTTTCTCAGAAATGATAGACATTTCTCCCAGGTAAATGGGTACATGAGTATACAAATGCATTGCTACATAAAGATATAACTCTAATTATAGGCTTGATGGCTTGCTTTTTACTGTGTAATATTGATGTTAAGTGAGAGTTACAAAATAATTAAATATAAAGTAAGATTAATACTGTGATAAAGAAAATAAGTAGTTGGGGAAAAATTGAAGGAAATCCTGGAATGCTGTTAATTGGCTTTTCAGCTTTGCATGAATTTTGTGCTTTTGCTTTTGAATAATGAGAATACAATGAGTATTGGGAATTTTTACAACCCAAGATCATATCCCTTCCATTTTGGGATGACACTAAATAAGTAATAGGTGAGACAAGAGAGATGCTACCTTCCCCAACAGCCTAGCACTGAACCCTCAAGTGAGTGACACAGGCAGTGCACATCAGACCTTCAGACACTGTTGCTAGTGTCTGTGAGTCTTGAGGACAGAGTAATACTGCAATGACAACCAAGAAGCTTTAAGTGACTGGAAGACAGAGATCTGGACATGTGGTCAGGGGCAATAAATTAATAACAAAAATTTACCATACTCTTTTAGAGAATCTTGGGCCTGCCACATATCCCTTAGGGCTTATGGATGAGTTTCCAAAGGATATGAATCAAATGAAACCCCATACACCAAAAATATTAAGTGTATTTTTCATTGGCAAGAACCCCCTGATTGGTCATATAGGCAAAGGCTTTCATAAGAGTGCTTGATATAGGTCAGTATTACCAAGGTACCCTATGTATTGAGAATTCCACCTGTTCCTTATATCTCCTCTAGACTTGAACATCTAATGAGCAGATGTTTCAGTGGACTGCTTGTTATTTTAGTCAATTAAGCAGCAGAAGGAAAACACATTTAGAATAAGTATTCCAATGAGAAAAATATATGATCAAAATATATATTTGATATGGGAAGTAAGTAAAAAGTCAGACAATATCATTGTTGTTCAAATACACAAGCATTAAAAAAGAGAGGATAGGAAAGGGAGGGGTATGAGAAGTAAAACAAATATTAATAAGATGTGTTATGTACAGGTACCAACTCCCAATGATGAATGTAATCATTATGTACTGCAAAAATGTACTAATAAAAACAAAAATTAAAAGAGATAGTCAAAAATGTGGGGCAGTCACCATAGTCATTTCAGGTCAAAGAGAGAGAAATACATAAAGTTATTTCAGTCTTCTGGTAAATTGGTGCACTATATGTCCTAAAAAATCTCTCACTACAAAACATTGAAAGATGCTAGACTTCCTCACTTCTTTTTTTGGGGGGGGACTCTCTCTTTTATAATGACAGTGATGATGCTAATGAAGATAATGTAGATGGTCATGGTATTAAACCATTTGATGCAATAAAAAAATTACAACAATCTCTACAATAACATAGCAACCTTTAGAAACAATAATGGAAATCCTCTGAAATTAGAAAGTCAGGTCTAGGAGATAGATGGGTCTTGCAGCCACCAAAAAGTTTTAACTTTAAAGGGTCCCAGAAGAAAGAAAGAGGAGACATTCATAGTTAATGGAAATTCAATACTGGTTTAACTCTGGGTTTTCCTGTGGCTACCAATATTGGGTTCTTGGTGGCTGTAAAAATCCTACCATTGCTTGGTTTGTTTGTAGGTGAACACATGGTTTAGTCTTTATATTTCAGTTCCTCCACTATTAAAAATTCAGCAACAATACAATTACCTTTGCAGATATATAAAATATTAATATATACTACATTACAATCCCCATATTTGGATAGAATTCTTGCATCAGAATGCCTTTAGACCTCCATATGGGCTACCTTTGTGTCAGGTGTGCACCTCAAGAGCAAGCATCCTTGCATTTCATGCTTAATGCATCCCCTGAGAGCCTTTGCTTCAGCAGGGTCTATGGATAGGAACTCTTTAGAAGGTAACATAGATGCACTTATGGAGCTTTTCCAACTTAGACATGTAAAGGGATACTTCCTAAATAAACTGGGATAAAAGGAATAATTATTTCACTATTTTCAAAAGAGTAACTTAAATCTAATATGCTCTTGAATTATAGCCAACTATCTCTAATAAAACAATGAAAGGAACGAATTTTCGTGCAATCTATAATACATTGCAAAGCTGGATGTTTATGTAAAATGTTATATTAAAATATGGCATGGAAATTTGTTTCAAGAGTCCAGGAAATGTGTAATATGTCAGTCATTCATCTGTATGAAAGCATAGAAGCAAAAGGTAAAATACGTGACAATAAACTGAGTGCTAATACTACCTAAGATTTATGTTTACTCCTGGAAGATGGATAAAGGGAAATGACAAGAATCTACATAATATATCCACTGATTTGGAATAACAATTAC
The DNA here is from genome assembly GCF_000247695.1 of Heterocephalus glaber. The sequence continues at coordinate 7,004,710 of NW_004624810.1, read as the reverse complement.
AAAAGGCAGTTGAATGATATATTTCATTTATAAATATCACAAAATTTGGGTGGTTTGCAAGTACTAGCTATAAAGTGAAAATATGCTTATGAATGTAGAGAGGTTACAGCTATGAACAGGAAATATCAAAATAAGATTGGGCTTTGAAAAATGTAAAGTGAGCATCTTGGATGAAAAGTTCACAGATAATCAGGGAAATGGTGGTACTCTACTTGGAAAATAGTAGTACTGATTGAGACCTTGGAGTGATAGTTACAGGAAGTTAGTATGAGATTGCATGGGGTGATATAGTGGTTTATAAAAACTGTTTGAGCAGCACATGCAGAGTAACATACGACAAGTCAGACAAGTGTGTCCATTTTTGAAAACCTCAGTACCAGAAGGATGTCATTGTACAGGAGTGAATTCAGAGAAGGGCTACAAAAATGATTGAGAAGTTCCAAGGGCTGATATGAGGTAAGATTAGAAAGAACTAAATATCTATGGTTTATCCAAATATAGACTGTGTCATCAAAGTGAGGTGCTTACAAACTAAGGGAAAGAGGAATCTTTTCAAAAAGTTTCAAAGGAAGATTATCGGAAGCATTCTGAGAAAAACTTGAAGAGGAAAAGTCAAGGTGGATTAAGGGCTCCCTAAAGGATTAAGTGGAGAAAGCAACTGAGCTACCTTTTTTCTCTGTAGACACCTTTTGAAAAGTGGAAAAAAATTATATTTTAATCTCCTAATTCTTCAGTTTCCATATCTTTAAATCAAAAGTAATGATGCATTTTTAGTAAATTAAAAAATGTTGATTTCAAGGCCAATTCTAGACATATTCATTTAAAAATTATTCTTTAAAATATTTAACATGATGCCTAATACTTGATATATAACAGGATACAGATTTTTTTCACTAATTGTATAAAGTTTATGTAAGAAATATACAGTGTACATAAGTTTAATGAAACTTCTTAAGGGTTAAATGTTATTGGGTAATATGCAAATTTTATTTGATTGTGTTTTCTGACATCAAAGAGTCTCAATGTGTAGACACATATTCAAGCATACAGGCAAAATATGTAGAAGCCCGTAACAGAGATTCAAAAGAGAGCAATTATGATGCCAAGTGAGAGACAGGATTATGTTTCCAAGATAAGATGAAAGAGGTGACCTTAGAATTGAGCCTTAACGTGCCATAGGAACCCAACAGGAAAAGACTGAATGGGGTGTGTGCGTGAAGGAGAGCGTGTGAACAACATCAAGGGGAAATAAAAATTGATGGCCAAAGAAATGAGTACACCTGACAGAAACACAATAAAGTATGGTATAAAACAAATCTGGAGGGGCTGTAGATAGAGCTCAGTGGTAGAGCACTAGCATGTTCAAGGTTCTAAGCCTAATCAGTACCACCAAGAATACAAACAAATAAAAAAAAATCAAATTTGTTTGGGGGTATTGTCATTCTCTGCAGAAGAACTATGTGGAAACCATACAGAAATTAGTTCTTTTTGAATATTTTTTTGACTCTTACCAAACAAAAGCTTACACAGAAGGTTAATCTGTGGGACACATTCTTTCATTCGTCATGCATTGCCCACTAACGGTTTAAAATATGTTGGGAACCATGGTAGACTCTGAGATAATTGAGGTTTTAACTATTTACTCACATATTCATAGTTGTTATCCTTGAAACACAACTTCCACATAATTATTATATATTTAATTTGTTTGGGTTGCCATAAAAGGCATAGTTTGGATGGCTCATCTGTTTCCCACTGTTCTGGAAGCTGGCGAGTCCCAGATCAAGGCACCAGTAAATTTGATGTCTAATGAGACCCTGATTCTTGTTCATAAATTTCATTTTCTCACTGTGTCCTTATATGGCAGAATGAGTGATAAGGAGTTCTCTGCTGTCTTTTTTCAAAAAATACTAATTCCATTCATGAATGTGCCTGTCACCTCCCTTCTAATATCATCATATTGGGGCTATGAGTTCTTCCTTCTTCCTCCTTCAGATATTATTCTAGGTTGAATAGTACCAAATATTTGTATAATTACCAAGTATTTTCCCTAAATATAGGCATTTGATCATATGTTATCAAGTGCACTATATTTGAAAATGTTCTATTTAATCCCTGAAATTCTAGTTTATAATTAAAAATTTACTTTTGAGACTCTAGAAATTTATTCTAGTCATCATTATCAAATCAAGAGCCAAGGTAAGCAATTCTATTTTGAGTCAAATAAAAAATTCTAAATTAGTTTTGGCAGGTCTTAAATCATTACATGTATAATGGTAAATCTCTACCCTGAAAAATAATAGAGAGTGCTGATTTCACCTGTACATCTCAACCCCATGCTATCACTTCTTATTTTTTATGTTTAGAATCACTGACAGAAATATTACAAACTAAGATAAGTTTTAAAACTAAATGACTACTACCCACTTATTTCGGTTATCTGTTTTAGAGTAGAGAAAACATTTTAAAAGACAATGTTAGGTAAATAACCTTTACTGTCAGTGTAGTACTATATGTCTCATATATTATTTGATTTAATTTTCAAAATCTACAAAGCAGGTACAATAACAATCTTATAAAAAAGAAATCGGAGTTAAGACTGTCTTACTTTCTCAAGAACACACAGCTAGTGGTCAATAAGTAATCAATCAGTGTTTGAATACAGATTTGTAAATTTCAAAGTTCAATCACCTTTCACTAAAAATGGTCCCTACAGTGAACAGTAAAGAACTAATTGGAATATTCAATATTATTGTCACTGAAAGATATGAGAGGCATTAATACTATATTCCAAAAGTATCTAGTTACTTCTTTTGTCATATTTTAGAAGTTGTCATTTACTATTATATTATGGTGGTAAGCCAATTTGACTTTTCCCATTTAGTTGAAAAAGCTATTTAGAAAGAGATATATTAATTCGGATTTTGTGTAGAAACTCTCCTTATTGATTTCCATAGTGGTTGTACTAGTTTACATTCCCACCAACAATGTGGTAGAGCTCCTTTTCTCCTGCACCCTCACCAGCATAAATAATTATTTGATTTTTTGATGATACCCACTCTTTCTGAAGTAAGATGGACTCCGAGTTTCTTTAAAGCAGTATTTCTCCAATGGCCAGTGATGTTGAACATTTTTTCTTGTATTTATTGGCCATTTGTACTTCTTCTGAGAAATATCTATTCATTTCAGTTATCTATTTTTTTTGATTGGGTCTTTTATTTTGGTAAGTCTAATTTTTTTGAGTTCTTTATTTGTTCTAAATGTTAGCCCTCTGTCCAAGGAATAACTGATAAAAAAATACTTTCCATTGTGTAGGTTATCTCTTCACTCTGTTTGTTGTTTCCTTTGTTGTCCCAAAGCTTTTAATTGATATGATCTCATTTATTGATTCTCAGTATTATTTCTTATGCCATTGAGGTTTTGTTCAGACAGTACTTGCCTATGGCTATGTCTTCAAGAGTTTTACCTATTTTATCTTTCAGCAGATTCTGTGTTTCTACTTTAATATTCAGGTATTTGATCAATTTTTATTTTAGTTTAGTACCCGATGATATGTATCAGTCCAGATTCAAATGCTCTGCATGGAATATCCAATTTTCCTAGAACCATTCATTAAGAGGCTATCTTTCTGTGAGTGTATATTTTTAGACCTTTTGTCCAAGATCAAATAGATGAATGTGCCTGAGATTGTTTCAGCTGCTTCTGTTTGGTTTCACTGATCCACATTTCTGTTTTTGTATCAGTACCATGCTGCTGTTATCACTGTAGTTTTGTAATATAACTTCAAATCCAGGTCTGTTATGTTTCTTAGTTTGATTTTGTTACCTTTGATTGCTTTTTCTATTCTGCATCTCTTCTGGTTCCATATGAATTTTATGATTATTTTCTAGAGATCTGTGAGGAATACTGATGCTATTTTGATAAATCTATGTAGTAACTTTGGAAGTATAGCCATTTTGTCTGTATTGGTTCTGCCTACCCAGAAACATAGACTATCATTCAATTTGGTTATAAGTGGCTTTTATCAGAGTGAGATGAAACCCTTCTATGCCTATTTTCTTCAGTTTTTTTTTTTTAACCATGAATGAATGTTGGATTTTGTCAAAGGATTTTTCTATATCAGTTGAGAAGATCATGTGATTCTTCTCCTTGTTTCTGTTTATTTAATTAATTGCATTTATTGATTTGTGCATGTGGAAGTAGTTTTCATCCCTGGGATGAAGCATACTTTATCACAATGCATAATCTTTTTGATGATTTGTTGTATTCTGTTTGTCGGTATTTTGTTGAGTATTTTTGAATCTGTATTTTTTAGAGAAATTGGCCTGCATTTCTCCCTGATTCTAAAACAAGACAAAGATCCAACCAAAAAGGAGAAATGCACGCCAAAAATGAAATGCATGCTTTATTGGCTATTATGTGGGCTGTTTTGGAGAAAGCTCCATGTGTTCCTGAAAAGAATGTATATTCTATTGTTGTGTGTGATAAGTTCATTTGTTTAAAGGTTTGGTTCAATGCTAATATTTCTTTGTTGATTTTTTTGTCTAGTTGATCTATTTGTTTTAGATCTATTTATTTTATAATTGTACTGATGTTTTCATGATATATTCCATCCAATAGTGTTTGTTCTATGAAGTTGGGTACACAATTATTTGGTGCATATATATTTATAATTACTATCTCTTCCTGTTAAATAGTTCCTTAACCAACATGTAGTGTCCTTCTTTGCCTCTTGTGATCAGTTTTGGCTTAAAGTCCACTTTGTCTGAAAATTGTATAGCTACTTATGCTTGTTTGGGGGTTCCTGTTGCATGGAATATGCATCCTTTGGTTTTTAGCCTATGAATTTTTTTTTAGACTAAATAGTATACTGTTGGATTTTGTTTCTTGATCCATCCTATGACTCTGCCTCTTTGGATTTATGAATTCAGACCATTCTCATTGATAGTTTTAACTGATAGGTATTGAATTACTCCTGATTTGTATTATTTCCCTGCTGCTGATTTCTTTTTATTCCCTTTTACTTAATTGATCACCCTCCCTGTGCATTCATTCTTTTGGACATTTTGGCATTGTTAGCTTTATTATCTCCAATATTTAGAATATCCTTGAGAATTATTTGGCATGCGAGCTTCATTTGGAACAAGAAGAGACCTAGAATAGAAAAAGCAATTCTAGGGCTGGGGATTTAGCTCAGTGGTTCTGGCTACTGCCTTGCAAGTGCAAGATCCTGAGTTCAATCCACAGTACCAAAAAAAAAAGAAGTAATTCTAAGTAACAGTGACAAGGTAGGGGGTATCACAATCCCCAAGTTGAAACTATCCTACAAAGCTACTGTGATAAAACAGCGTGGTATTGGCAAAGAAACAAACCTGAGGACCAGTGGAACAGATTAGAAGATGCAAAAACAACTCCAGACACACTCAGACACCTCATCTTCAACAAAGGAGCCAAACACTCTCACTGGAGGAAAGATAGCCTCTTTAATAAATTTTGCTGGAAAAATTGGTTTTCAACCTGCCAAAGAATAAAACTAGACCTATATCTCTCCCCATGCACTAAACTAAAATTGAAATGGATTAAAGATCTAAATATTATAACAGAAACACTAAACCCACTGGAGGAGAGATTTGGTAGAACTCTTGAAGACATTGGTATAGGAAAGGATTTTATGAACAAAACCTCAGTTGCATGTGAACTAGCACAAAGAATCAACAAGTGGAATCTCCTTATTACAAAGCTTCTGTACAACAAGGAAAAACACCAACATTGTGAAGAGACAACCCACAATGTGGGAAAAAATTTTCACCAGTTGCTCCTCAGACAAAGGTCTAATATCTAAAATATATAAAGAACTTAAAACAATCAGACCTCCCAAATTTAAATATCCAATCCAAAAATGGGCATCTGAAATGAACAGACATCTCTCAGACAAAGAAGTAGAAATAGCAAATAAACATATGAAAAATGTTCAACATCTCTGGTCATTCAGGAGATGCAAATGAAAACAATGCTGAGATTCCACCTCACCCCAGAAAGAATGGCTGCTATCATGAAATCAACCAATGATCATGAGTTTCTTTAGGTGCTCCTTATCTTTGAAATATCTTATTTCTCCATCAATTTTGAAAGTTAATTTTCCAGTATATATCAGTCTGTGTTTGAAGTTGTTTTATTTTAGTGGTTGAAACACTTCACTCTAACTTCTCCTTAACTTTATGGTATATATTGAGAAATATGCATAATTCTGATAGATTTTCTTTTATAAGTTATTCATTCCTTTTCTCTAACAGCTTTTAAGATTCTCTGCTTGCATTGGATTTCTGTCATTTTGGCTGTCATGCATCACATTGTGGATTTTTTGTTGATCGTGGCTATTTGGGATTCTATATGCCTCATTTATCTGTATGTTGAATTCTTTTTCCATGTTTAAAATTTTTTTCTATTACTGTTGTAAAGAATTTTATGGTATTTGTACTCTCTCCTAATTTTTCACTAACAGAATTAATGTTAGTTTTCTTTGTGTCATCTAGCAACTGTTTTTTATGTTCACTTTTTTAAAAAGTATCTCATTAGTTGCCCACCATTCACAGTGTAGTCTTCTAGATCAGACACTCTGTCCTCATATTGGTAATTGCTGCAGCCTCTAACTTCAATAGAATTTTTAATCTCCTGGATCATTTTTTGGAATTTTTTTATGGATAAAAGCAATGGATAGCAAACAACTATGATATCTTGGCTATAGTAATAAAATCACCATCAACAATAATGTCAAATACAAGCTGAATATTGACAAACCCTAGGAATCAATAATATATATCTCTTACGCTTAGAAAAATATATCTATTATTACACTATAAGCAGTAAGACAAAACAGATATTGACCTATAGTAAATATCTACTCTGTGGAAAAACTTTATGTCTTCTAACAGTAAGATAGTATTCAACAATAATAAGATATAGCTAACTGTCTATAGATTCATAAAGCTTAATGATTATACTAGTAAGGATACAGGGTGCGGGTAATGAGAACATGAAAAAAGTAGAATTTCAAAAATTAAGAAATGGAAGGTAAGAATAAGGTGATAAAGGTGAAATATAGTATCTTATTTAGAAGTAAAAAGAAATTAATAGTATTAGATAAAAATAAGAGAAAACACAAGTAAGAAAAAATAGAGCATAACCTAAAGGGAAAAAAGAAAAACAAATAAGGCAAAAATTTAAAGAGTGAGAAAAGGAAAGAGAAAAAAGAAATGCAGAGTGACTAAACAAAGACACCAATAGTAAAAAAAATAAAAAATAAAATAGGAAATAAAACTCCCAACACCACAGAAATAAAGAAAAAAAAATCCAATAATGGAGAAAAAATGGGTCAAAAATTTTCTTAAGTATTTCCACATGAGTGGTTTCCAAGAGCTGGAGTATTTGGACCTGCAATATTTTCCTTCTAGGATGACCATATCACAATCCTCTCTGTCTCACTTTATAATCTGTGGGTTTGTGAGGTACTCCCCTGCTCAAGGAGGAGGACCCCTGATCTGTTATCCTCAGACTATGGTAATTCTCCAAGCCAAGTCACTTCCATTTATGTAGGTACATGGGGAGCAATCAGACTACTCACCTCCACTGGATGTAGACAGCACAGCAGGGCAAGGGCACAAGCATAGCACAAGCATACTGCTGAACTCAATGCCATCACCTTCAGATCTACCTACTTTTCAAAGCCACACCTGTGGAACCTGGCTTCTCACCACAGAATGCAGGCTCTGTGTCTTTTCTATCATGATCCTGAACTTTTGAGGGGATTTCCAAAGATCTATGTCTAGAACCTCACTCTCTCCTGGCCTGTGTGCTCTAGCTGTCTCTTACTCTGTCTCTGTGGCAAGGTAACTCTACAGTCCTGAAGTGAAACTGTAGTGTAGCTCTTCTGTGGCTCAGTCCCATAAATCAGCCGCTTCCCAAAATGGTGCCTGATGAACTCTCTCTGGTACAGTAAACACTGCACTGAATTTTTTTCTGGAACTCTATCCCAGCATGAAGAAGTTATCTGCAGGGTACAACACCATGCTGCTTTTTAATTTTTGTTGTTGTTATTTTGCTTTGTTTGTTTTGTTTATCCCAGCCATGTAGTTTTCTTGGGGCTAGTGCTGCTGGCCCATTCATTATTTCTCCATGAAGCAACCAACTCTTCTGGGCATACCTCTTCTGCGGGACTTTGGCTTCATCCTCTATCAGGTTGGTTGTTTCTTATTCAGCTCTGTGCTTATTCAGCTCTGTGCTGAGGGGAAACAAGGTGCAGAACCAGCTAAGCACTGGGAGTTTGACACACATGACAGCAGGTCCTCTTCACAGTGGATGGCAGCAGGTCTCTATTGGGAGGTTTTTAGACCAAAATGATATTAGACTGACTACATGAAGTTGAGAACAAATGAGCACTTCAAGCAGTTAGTTAGAAGACTGAAACATTGATATCAACTATGTTGAAAATGGTTCAATTATCCTTGTTTTCCTGAAGATTGTTTGCTAAGTGGCTAGATGGAATAAATAGAATTTCTCTTTTTGGGAGTTTCAAGAAATGGTTAATGACTGGGCAATAAATTTTGACCCTAGCTCTTTGACTTCTTACTGTAGGTCTTGAGAATTTATTTAGCCATTTTGTGTTTCAATTTCTCACTTGTAAAATAAAGGTAATATTATTATCTAATAGATAGGGTAATTGTTAGTATGAAATTGCGTCCATCTATATAAATATTTAGGGTGGATGGGAAAAATGAAAACAAACAAAAAAACCCCAAAGATACAATAGAGACTGGTGAAAAGGATAATATGGGATCTGCTGGGTAGGTGAGGGGTCTGGACAGAGGCCCTCTTAACAGTAGACTCATCCTAAAGACAATAAGACACTGAGAAAGCACAAAATTGTTTCAAGCCAGAATATGACACGATCAGATCTATGATAGAGGAATAATGTTGAAGCCACAGGAAGTGGTTATGATCAGGTTTATTTACTTTTTATTCTGAACAGAATAAGGTAACTAATGATTTGTCATTTTGAAGTAGGATTTGCTGAGGTTCTGATACATTACATTATATAACTCGTGAAATAAAAAGACTCATCATAACTGCATTATATAATGAAGAATAATAAAGAGAAGATTAATAATGGATTTTTTAATATGTCAATTTAGAGAGGAGATCAATAGGGAAAATAGTGCTTCCTCAAGCTACCACACCTAGAAATAATACTCATGTATAGTCTATGTGGTATTCTTATACAAGCTTGATACTAAATCACATATCACTACATAAATACAGGGAGAGAGAGAGAGAAGAGAAAGAAGGAAGGAGGAGGAAATTTCTTTTTATTAGTTTAAGTTTGCAATGCATAGTAATTACATACATCCTGGGGACTGGTACATATTTCTTCAGATCCCTTTCCCACCCCCACTTAGTCTACCTGCCTTTTTCCTACTATGAGAAAACAAGTTTAGAGAATGGAAAATATGTGAATGTGTGTGCCTATGCTTTAATGTTATAAGTGTAAATGTTTTAGTATTGTGATATGCATATCCATAGATTTAAAATGCATCATTAGTGAAAGTTTGAGGGAAATGTGATTTATTCATGTGTTAAATAGAAATATGTAGACAGATAGATAACTAGAAAAGAGAATAAGAATATTGAATGAATTGCATTGGAATAATTTTGTTCTAAAAAATAAGCATTTGGGTTGTCTTGAATTTAAACTCAACTCAGAGGAAAAAAAGTTTCTGGGCAGCAAGAAATCAGCCAAATAAAAGAGCCAAGCACAGCCTCAATCTATCATTTGAGGCATGCTGGTGCTGAGCACCAGCTTAGCCAAAAGAGCCAAGTATAAAACGTACTCAGAGCTCCTGATTCCTCTCCAATATTTTGCACTCTGCTTTGGCTGATGTTCATTTAAGCTAAATTATCACTTTTTTCAAAACAAGAAAACATATTTCATCAATACCAAAATTTTCTGGATAAATTTGCTTAATAAACAAAAATGGTTCTAAAATTGAAATTGTAGAGATGGTTAAGAATCTAGATAGCATGTTTTAAGACATTATGTTATCTAATTATTTATTTTCCAGGAAAGCCTTTTCCTTTCTTCCCTCTCTTTTTTTCTTCCTTACAACTTAGTCCTATCTTCCTGTCTATCTCTCTGCCAGTCTCTCTCTCTCTCTTTGTCTCCCTCTCTCTATCTCTCTCTTTCTTCTTGTACTATTTAGTTGGTGGTTGCTCCCTATCCAGTGGCCACAGTTCAGCAAACAAAGGGTTGATGAATAGATAAAAGATGCTCCTCCATTACTGGGAGATGTTTTACATTACTATTTTTACAGCTATTTCTAATCACCACATTGCTCTCTTGTGTGACCAATTTAGAAAGGTCAAGGTACTACCTTTAAACTGTTGTTTGTCTAGAATTATCATCTAGGCCTTCGTCTCAACTAATTATTATATTGTGGAAACTTAAAAAGCATACCACATCGTATGATACTGGAAATCTGAAATCTGAAATGCTCTGTAATAGTCAGATTTCCTTTGCCGGACAGTATGCAATAGCCACAATTTAAAGGATGAGAGGTTAAATTTCCCTCGAAGTTTCACCAGATTTAGTACGTGGTTAGCTGAATTCAAGGCAGAATCAGCATGGCAGAAGGGCATGGCATAGGAAAGCTACCCAGTTTGCTATGAGAAATTGAACAGCATCAGAAAGGGGTAAGAAACTGAATAAAAAAATTCAATGCCATGCCTACATGATCCACCGAGACATACCCAGCAGTGTGTTTCACCAGTACCCCAGATGGCTGCTAAGCTAGTCAAGTTGACATAATTAAGCTTAACTCTCACCTGCTCCAAAACCAAAAGTTTTTGAGAGCCAATATGATGCCACAAATGGAAAATTCTATGCTTGACTTCATGGTTTGAGCTGTAGTATTACCTGTGGGCCCTTTACCTGCTCCACCCTTTCCTATTTACATAGATTTCGCTTCCATTTTTTTTCTTTTCTCATAAATTTTCTTTTCCCTTCTTTCCTTTCCCCTTCCTCTCCCACCACCCCTACACCTTTGGACATTTTCCTTTTTCAAATTATCAATTATTCATATTAATTATTTTAATCCTTATTTACACTTTCAGTTTCTCACACTGGAGAAATTATTTAGTATTTACACATGTGTGTCCTATTTATTTCATTTAAGAGTATGGCCTCAATATGCATCAATTTAGCTATAAATGTCTCTAGTTTCTCATTCTTTAAGGCTAAGTAGTACTCAATTTTATTAAAAAAAAACCCAGATCTTCTTTATCCAGTTTCCAATTGATGGGCACTTGGACTGTTTCCAAGCTTTACCTATTACAAACTGTGCTGCTATAAATATGGGTGCTCATATATCTCTGTGGTATGATTCTTTTAATTCTTTGGAGAAGATACCCAGCAGGGGATTAGCTAGGTCAAATGAGACCTCTAGGCCCAGTTCTTTGAGGTATCTCCCTACCGATGTCCACAGTGGTTGCACCAGTCTGCACCCCCACCAAAAATGGAAAAGGGTTCCTTTTTCCCCACACACCCACCAGCATTTGTAATTGGTTGATTTCTTGATAGCAGCCATTCTTTCTGGGGTGAGGTGGAATCTTAATGTTTTCATCTGTATCTCTTGAATGACCAGTGATGTTGAACATTTTTTCATATGTTTATTTGATGCTTTTACCTCTTTGTCTGAGCAATGTCTGTTCATTTCTGATGCCCATTTTTGAACTGGGTCTTTGAATTTGGGGTATCTGATTTTTTTTAAGTTCTTTATAGATTCGTGATAGTAGACCTTTGTTTGAGGAAGAGCAGGTGAAGATTTTTTCCCACATTGTGAGTTGTCCCTTCACACTGTTGATGGTTTCTCTTGCTGTGCAGAAGCTTTTCAAGAAGAAGAGATCCCACTTGTTGATTGTTTGTGCTGGTTCATGGGCAGCTGAGGTTTTGTTTATGAAACCTTTTCCTACACCAATGTTTTCAAGAGTTCTACCTAACCTATCTTCCAGCAAGTTTAGAGTTTCTGTTTTAATACTTAGATCTTTGATCCACTTTGATTTTAGTTTAGTGCATGGTGAGAGATGTAGGTCTAGGTTTAATCTTTGGCAGGTTGAAACCCAATTTTTCCAGCACCGTTTATTAAAGAGGCTATCTTTTCTCCAGTGAGGGTGTTTGGCTCCTTTGTTGAAGATGAGGTGTCTGAGTGTGTCTGGAGTTGTTTCTGCATCTTCTAAACTGTTTCACTGGTCCTCAGGTCTGTTTCTTTGCCAGTGGCTTGCTGTTTTTATCACAGTAGCATTGTAGTATAGTTTCAAGATGGGGATTGTGATACCCCTTGCCATGTCTCAGTTCCCTAGAATTGCTTTTGCTAATCTGGGGCTCTTCTTAATCCAAACGAATTTTTGGATTGTTTTCCAAGATCTGTGAATTATGCTGTTGGGATTTCAATTGGGATTCCATTGAATCTATATAGCAGTTTTGGAAGTATGGCCATTTTCACTATATTGATCCTTCCTACCCAGGAGCAGGGGATGTCTTTCCATTTTCTGGTATCATCTTCAACCTTTCTTTTCAGAGTGCTATAATTTACAGAGGTCTTTGAATTCTTTCGTTAGGTTGATTCCTAGATATTTCAGTTTCTTGGATGCTATTGTGAAAGCAATTGTTTGCCCTAATTCTGTCTCAGTGAGTCTGTTGTTCATGTAGAGGAAAGCTATTGATTTTTGTGTGTTGACCTTGTATACAGCTACTCTACTAAATTTGGTTATTAAGGCTAGAAGACTTTTGGTGGCATTCTTGGGGTCTTCTATATAGAGCATCATGTCATCTGCAAATAATGACAATTTGACTTCTTCATTT
>NW_004624810.1:6956168-6989569 GCF_000247695.1 Heterocephalus glaber | reverse complement strand
GTCACTCCAAGCTCTTCTTGCCTTAAGGGTTTACATTGTGAAGTCTGCTGTGATTCTGATGGGTTTTCCTTTGTATGTGATTTTCTTTTCTCTAACTGCTTGTAGAACTGTGTTCTTCTGTTGGGTTTTTAAAATCTTAACAATTATATGCCTATGTGTCGATTTTTTTTTTATCAAGTCTATTTGGAGTCCTATATGCCTCACTTATCTGAATGTCAAGTTCTTTCCCCCTGCTTGGAGAGTTTTCTGCCATTACTTCTGTGAAGAGTTCTTTTATGTCATCTGCACTCTCTCCTGTTTCTTCGCTGACTCCAATCAGTCTTATGTTATTAGTTTTTGCATCATCTAGCAGCTGCTAGATTGATTTGTCATGGTCCCTTACAATTTTGAAGCAGTTTTTCTTTTCCTGTTCACTAATTGCAATCTTATCTTCTATATCTGAAATTCTGTCCTCACTTTGGCTCATTCCACTGTGTAGACTTGCAATGGCATTTTTAATCTCCTGGAAATCTGTTTGTTTCTGTTTTATAGATACCATTTGTTTCCTATTTTGGGATTCCATCATGTTCCTCAGCTCTTCATTTTTTTTTTATCTGTGTCCTCTCTAGATTTATTAATCATGTCTTGCACTATGGGCACAATCTCTGCTGTTATCTGAGAAATTTTTTCTAATTTCATTTTTTCCAGATCCTCTTTTGTTTCCAGTTCTGGGAGTCCTGGTGGCTTAGTATCAGAGTTTTCCATATCATTTCCCTTTGGAACTGCTTTAGGTGATGTGGAATTCTGGTTTTGACACTTGTTTATGTGACTTCTCATTTCAACTGGTATAGGTGTGGGGGTTTGCTGTGGTGCCCATGCAGCTCACCTCCTCTGCACTGGGAGTGGTGGAACAGTGGCACTGAAGCCCCTTCCTTTGGGCTGGGAGTGGTGGAATGGCAGTCCTGAAGCCCCTTCTATTCCTCATTTATTGACCAGTTTCTATTTTGCAACATAAAGATACATAAATTTCTCTTAGGAGGCTGAGGTAGGAAGATTACTGTGAGATCGAGGTTAGCCTGGTCTTCACAGCTAGTTCAAGGCAAGTCTGAACTATAGTGAGTTCCTCCTGAGGAGAGAGATGAAGCAGCACTCTGTGGTGACCCCTCTAGAAGGCTCTCTGCTGGACATAAAGCATGGCCGACTACAGTACTTTGGTCAGGAGCTGAGAAGGGTACAAGAGGTGTGTCAAGTGGATATTATTTTAAACAATTAAGTTTGTAGAAATTTTTATGCTGTAGTAAAGTAATACAACCATGAATATTTTATGTTAATTTCCACTGTAAAAATATTTCATTAAAATATTATTTATCTTAACTCTTGAGGAAATTTGTGTGTCCTCCTAAATATTTTAGTGGGGTCAAGTTCCTCATTTACCTCCCCTGAATTCCAATCTTGTAATATTTAACATAATGCAGGTACAAAATGCACATTGTTGGTTAGTTCTCAGTTCACAGAGACCTCTGATTCTAGTCACTGATAGGATATCACCTTTATCTCCCCCATTTTACACTTTTCTTCTCCATCTTCCCATCCCCATAAGTGACTGTTGTCCGTTTCTTCTTACCTCTATCAGATCTTCTTAGTCCTGGGACTAGCCAGCTGCTCACCTGTTAAGAGAAGTATCACAAGAGTATCACCAGATATTATACCATAAAATTACCTTTTTAAAAACCTTACTTTAAACACTTCAAAATTAGATTCCTCTTATATATTTAGGGATTTCTTTTCATCATTTAACAAGACACCATGGATTCATATTAATAAGATGCACTCCTATAGATTGAACTTTCTTCCAGATTTATTTTAAAATGCTTTTGCTAAATTTAGAGAATTTGGGACATTTGATGTTGAGAAACATGAAACTGAATATGGGGAGATAAAAACAAAAAAAAAAGTAACTGACTTATGGATCTGCTCTCTTGTTCAGAGTATGTGTCTAAATTGTTACAATAACTCTTGATCAGGAGTTCCTACTTTGTTGCAAAAGGAAGAGAAGGAAAGTATCTATGAGGGTCATTCATAACCACTCATGTTAATGACTATTTTCACTATGATTGAATCACAGATATTCTATATCTATAGAAGTGGTCATTTTTACTGTGCATGTTGATTCATAGTTGCATAACTAATCATGACAACTTTATTAATTGCTTATTATCAAGGGTTTTCTCTTTTAGTCGAGAACAAGTGACTTCCTTCCCTTGCACTGGTTTGTGTATATATCTCTGTATGATAGAGATTAATGCATAAAGCTTTGCAGGAAACTGCCTCATTGATTTTGTTGCCTTTATATTTGTCTTCCTTAGATGACTTCCACTAACATAGATGGAGGATGTGCAACCTGTTTCAGTGGGACACTGAAAGCCCTGCCTGTGGTGCTTTGAATTCTGGCTTGAGTTCGGGCAGCTGAGTAAGTAAGAAGTTAAAGGGATATTTGAGAAGGAATCCATTGAATCATTGATTATTTTTAAGGTTCCTAAAAAAGTGCTTATTTGATAGAGGCACTGTTATAAGTATTAGTTTTTGCTTGTGTTTTGTATACTGATGAGAAATACATTACTAACATTGATATAATGATGTGTCCCAGAATATTATTCAATGTTGTAATGAGTTGTGTATTTTTCATCTCTTGAATTTTTGTGTTTGAATATTTCTGCACTGTATTTTCAAATTCTTCAGATATCATGTTAACCCATTCTTTGTTCTACTGTATAATTTAGAAATGGTTTTCCCCTCATTATTGGGACTTAAATTGATTTCTGAGATTTTTATGCATTAATATATTCTACTCTTAAACATAATTTAATCTAAGAGCATCAGAGTTAATGATGAATAGATGTAACCTACCTCAATACATTGAATCTCCTTTTAGAAAAAAAGGTCCAAAAAGTCTTTGTTGAAGAAAAGTACCAAATCAGTACCTTAGAGTCTTCTATGCTGTGATAGTGCATTGAGTACAAGAAAGCTGATGGGGTAGTTTTAAAAAATGTCCTGACAGAGTCAAGGTGATGGCCATTTTTAGCTGCCCTGCTATCCATCACCTCTTTCAGCCAAGCATACTCCATCATATGCAACAGCCTCATGAATTTATGCATCAAGCTGTGCAGCCAGTCGTGCCGAGGGCGCTGGTGACAAGTGAAATTGCTGTGCGCCTCATTTAGCTGTTTATTGCGCCTGAGTACGTGTTGCAGCTGTCATCCCACGATGGGATGATAGTGCTCGTTAATAGACAAGACAGGCAAATAATGATGGAGGCCACAGCAAGAGATGCTCATCTGCCAATGGGCTCTGAGCAATATCACAAACATCCACAAAGTTTTCCATCAAAAGGAGCCCTGTAAGAAAATAGAGAGGGCAGGTCTGTTCTTCATGGGACTAACAATGGAGATTAAACTTTTGAAAAAAGTGTAGCCCAATGGATCATGAAACTTTAAAAGTTGCATTTGGGCTTCCACACTATTTTCTTTTTCAAAAGAAACACAAGAAAATGACCACCCACCACAGCTAGATTTTCTTACAGTGCCCCAATTGACTGTATTTCTAGTGTATACCATGGAATTAACCTTAATCCAGATGAGCAGTTGCCCTTATTATGGTGTCATCCACAGTGCCATGAGTTTGTGAATGTTATTTTTCAACTGTTTGAAGACTTATTTTGTACATTCAGGATTTTGGATTGCTTTCAATTCTTTTCAATAATTCAGTGGAAAGTAACTTGAAATAGAAATGTTCTATCTTTAGATTTGAAGGAATTTTCTTTGTATAAAATTGAATTATACTCAACCACCCATATCTTAGCACATATCAAAGAACCTCTTACTGAAATCTCTTGCAGATGAAAGTCTTTTAAACAACTGACTTTCATTTTCTCCTTGTCTTGAATGTTTGGTGCTTAATCTTATGAGTATTTTATAGTTGATGATGTTATAACAAATTTCTAAAGTATACATTATCACATTACCAAGAGTTTATTCATTTTATAAGAATATAAATCTTAAAGAGTTAATTAACTAATTCTGACAATCTTTTAAAGATTTTTGTAAATAAAAATAATACTTAAGAAAACTGTAATTCAATTCCTACTAACTGGATATTGAGTCTCAAATACAGAAATAAATACCAAAGTCCAAATTGTGAACTCAGGATGGAAATAATTACAGGTATTTTAAAATTTAATATAAGAAAAACACGTAAGCATAAAAAACTGGAAATCAAATATATGAAAAATCCATTAGAAATATATGCACTATTTGGTAAACTGTCTTTTTAATGATATTCGTTTTTCTATTGGGAAAGAGTGTCAAAAGTTTAACAAAGACACTATTTTTTTTTTTTTTTTTGGTAGCGGGGATCGAACTCTGGTCCTTGCGCTTGCGCAGCAGGTGGCGAAACCACTGAGCTAAATCCCTGGCCCTAAAGACACTATTTTTTATTTTAAGTTTGTTCTATAAATTAATGAATAAAGAAACATTATTTCTGCTATTTATAGCACAATATTTATACTTATAAAGAGAAATCATAATTTTGTTGTGGTGAATGTCAAGGATCATCACACTGAGTGATCATATAAGTAAAATGAGTTTTTGCTTATTTGAAAGAAGATCCAGAGACAAAAATCTGAGTACAAATAGTTAATTTGAGAGATAACTATGGAAGATTCTCAATTAGAAGTGTGGAAGTGAGCCAGGAAAGGAGAGAATGACAGTAGAGGATCTGGGACAACTAGGGAACAGTTGCTCTAAGGCCTTCTAGGAGATGGTACAAATTTGTAACTTACAGTTGAAAGACACTATTACTAATAAATACATCAAGAACTATAGAAAGTACTAACTGCATTTACATAGAACAAAACACCTTTGTTGGAATTGCAGGGTTACTGTGAAAGAAACCTCAAAAACTCTTTAGTGTAGGCTTTTCATTTTAGGGATGAAGAGCTCAAGTCTCAGATAGAGGTCAAGTAACTCAGTGCAGTGTGCAGTGTGTCACCTGCTGGATCTGCAGTAAAAAGATCGCTGGGGCCTTAATGTCCTCCAGGGCTTCCTTGACCTGTCATATCCTTGCTATAACTCAGTTTTTGGTTATAATTTTTATCATTTACTAACAAAAGTTTTATTTTTATTTGTATATTGCTTCATAAGATCATTTAGATTTGTCTATATATATACGCATATTTATTTACATATGCTTATTAAAAAAGAGGGAAGGAAGAGGAATACAAGTCATCTAACAATGCCTTGGGTAAAATAACAAGGATTGTGTAATGAAAAGAGAAGAGAGAATTATAAGGAAAAAATACTCAGGCTAAGGATAATTGCTAGATTTGAATACAAAATGTACCACTGATTTTAAAGGGTTGATTCATTCTTAAATATGATTATTGTCTTTGGGCTAAAAATTACTTCAGTGAGAATTATTCTTCAGTTTTATGATGGAAATAAAAGAGCAAACATAAGTTAACTTACAAAAATAGTTTTATGATGCACACTTCAAATATATACATATTCTGAAAAATGAAGCACTGCTGTATTATTTAAAGGTCTCTAAAACGCTCGTATCTGTGGGTCTTCTTGTATAACAAAGTCATTGAAAATGACTTTCCACTTTTTATCTTGATCTTAAAATATCTATTTGCCACAGGAGTCTGATAAACAGTATATAGGGCAGTGTGTATTCTACAACAATTAATTTGGATGCACAGTAGACATTATTATTACACAGAAGGTACAGAATTTCATTTGGTTTATACATTATAGTAGTGATTTACCTCAGAGTCTTAATGTAAAATCCCAAGAACTAACATGTAATAACTTTATATACTTTATTTTCTTTTCCCTGTTTTGTGCTTACTATGGAATAATACAGTGGGAGCTATGTTCTTCTGCTCTTTTGCTTTTTCAAAATAGTGACAACAACAAAATTTTTTGGCATTTACATAACTAATAGTCAGCAAATTTGAATACGTTGACTTATTTTTCTTAATGGAATGGAAAAGAGATGTGTGTTACACACACAAAGTTTTATTAATGTTTCATAAAACGGTTGCTACAATCAAAGGAACTGCTCTGAAAATTAAATTACTGGGCTGATTCTGAAAATCAGCATAATATGCTCTGTTTAATTCAGTCATGCTAAAATGTTAGATTCTCCTTCATTCTTTCAGCTTTTGGTCTCTTTCACCTGGGGGCATCTGCTGATGAGTCTCTTCTGGAGGTTGTTTAATGACTATTTTACAGGAACTGTCAGCTTTCCAAAGCCCAGTGGCATTGGGCATCACTGTATTACCAACCTTTTTACACAATTTGCCTGACTGTAAATCTGAGGTTTAAAAGTACATGGAAATCTCCTATTTGATTTAGTGACTGGCTGATAGAGGTCGATTAATCTCTTTATGCTCAGATGTTTTACTCATAAAGGCCATCTATTGTTTGTTTATGCTCACTTTGCTGATTTTTAGAAACATAAGAAATAAGAAGGCCTTTTCAGAAGAGCAGAGAGTGGCCTTGAGAAAATCCCTGTCATATGCTCTCTGGGATTTGGACTTAAATCCTAATTATACAGTAAGTGAAATAAATACAGCTTTTACATTAACCTAATATAAAACTGTAAACTATGATACCTGCTCAATTTAGCCAAAAAAAAAAAATAAAGATGATAGCCTTTTCCTTAGGAGAGACTTATTTATTTCCACTTGTTACAAAAAAAACAGTTATTGGTTATATTAAGAAATCATTTTTGCTCTCTTCTGTTCCACCCACTTTTAACAAACCAAATAGGAATCTTTTTAACACCATCATCTTATCTTAGGAAATTTCATTTATTCAAGGATCTATACAATTTGAAACATTTTTGTAAATTTATTCTTTTTAAAAATTACATTAGTTCACTATAATCTTAAAATATAATAAACATTTGTGTGTTCTGAATTTTTACATGAGTACTTACGACATTCATGAAATTATTTTTGGTAGTTTTAATTTTTCTACTCTTTAAGGAGTAAGAGGTAATTCTTTTAGTCAATAAATATACCAATCAATCAAAGCTCATTAACAAAGAGAATGACCTAAGATGACAAGAAAGCAGCACACAGAAGATGACACTGAGGAAATAATTAACAAATAATTCATAATTCTATCCTTCTGAAAGTTAGGACAACAGTAAAGTTATTCTTCCATCAACCAAAATATTATCTAACCATAGGTTTCTGCAAACAAATTCTGGCATTACTTTTCCTGAATGTGGGTTTCTTTTTATTTTTTTATTAATTGGTACATTTTAGGTATACAATACATTTACATTCATCATTGGGTGTTTGTACCTGAAATCTTAGTTCTTATTTTTTTCCCCATTACCTATGCACCCTTCACCCCCACCTCCCTTCCTTATTTACATAGACTTTGTTTCCATTTTTTTTTCTTTCTCATAATTTTTCCTTTCCTTTCTTCCCTTTCCCCTTCCCCTCCCACCACCCCTCCACCTTTGGACCTTTTCCTATTTCAAATTACTACAGAAGTCTACAAGGCAATAAGCCCAAGGAGACGGTGGGGCAAACCATACATCATGAGTAAAGATGGATGGAAATTTCCCCTCCTTTTGAAGAGTGAGAATAGTATAAGCACTGAAGAAAAATAGAATCTACAGCTTTTCATGGACAATCTATTCAGACATGCAGAGCAGAGACATCTGGATATCAACCTTGCAAAATCCTCAGAGTAGAAAATTTTACTATTACCAAGTAATTCAAGGTGTCAAAAAGCCATTTAAGTAAGTTTAATGCCATTTGCTTTTTGTTGGAATCCCAAGTCCATATTCTAGTAACGAATGGCCACAGAGCAACCATACATATAAATAAAATAGTGGGTAAAATCTGCTAAAATTTTCAGACTATTGTTTGGAAAGTATTTCTTAGGGAAAATATAGGAAGAAGAATAGGCAGCCTGGGATAGCATTGGTATTGCATAATAAAATCTCTTTAAAGGTATGTCTCAAACCTCAGCTCCTCCTAAGAAATTATAGGGCCTCTTTTACTAGATATACCCTTCCTTGGCCTTTATGCATTGAATTTTATTAATTTGTATACATGGTGATAGCTCTCTGGAGATTTTTCCTCACAAGGATGGGGACTGCTTTATATTTATCTTGACATGTCCCAAATATTCCAATATATAGGAGAGTGTTGGGCATACAATGGCACTCAATAAATATTGTTTTAATTGAGTAACCAAAATGTTATTTTTTTCACATTTGGCAAACACCTCAGTAAAGTGTTCTAAATATTATATTCCTCCTTAGAATTCAGACTGCCTCCTACTGCTAAGCTTGAAGGAGCATTGAGATTGGACATGAAGATAGATTCTAGTCTCAGCTGTGTTGCTCTGGTACTGCCAAAGAATGCACTTAAACTTGGTATTTTTCAGTTCCTTATCAGTAGAATTCAGGATTGCATAAATCCTGAGAACCTTGACAGCCATGATACCCTGATTATAAGATCTCTGCTATTCTCATTTGTGGTCAACTATTTCCTGTAAGTTTATTTGCTACTATAAATTATCACTGATAGCTAACATTTATTATATGTTTTCTCTTGGCATTAATATTTTCTCCTCTAATTCTCACAGCAATGCTATTAATTAAGTTTTTACAAAATGATGAAGTTGGGCCTTGGAAAGATGAAATACTCTTCCAAGGAATCATACAGTCTATAGAATGCATAGCCAAGATTAAAGTCCTGAGCTCACAATGCTCATTTCCCTCCTCTTTACACTGTCTGCCCAGTACTATCTATGGCTCATTCTTTTCTGGACTTCTAACAGGATCATATTGTAATATTAGAAATAGAATTTCTGAAGGAAAGCACAGGACCCCCAAGAACAAAAACAATTGATAAGTCAAGCACTCCTCCTTGTTTTGTTATCAGAGGTGATAAGGCTCTTCTGATCCACCAGTATCTTTTCTCATCCTCTGGTGGCCAATGTCATGCATTTTTGAGACAGCTGGCCAATGGACTCTGTGGCCATAAAATAGAGATCAGCAAGCTGTTCTCACAAGGACTGAACTTGTGACCTCACATCTTTTTCACCACACCCCAAGCAATTGAATTAAATAGCTAAAGACAAGTCTGACAAGCACCACATGAAATGAAACACAACCCTAGACATGTGTAAATATTTATCATTCAGTTCGTTTATATTTCAGTTAATTTCAGTTTTTTATTTTGGACTTGTTCTTTGTAAAACAGTACACTAGCACAAAATAAATGCATATTCTGGACTTATGGGACTGAAAATGTATGAGGAAAGGGAAAACAAACAAATAGATCACCAGAGATCTTAGGAAAGACCAAGCTAAGTTCCATGAATTGCAGTGCGGGACAAATGTCTATCCAGACATGAAGTATCAAGAAGAGCTTTATTAAGTGACTTTGATAACCTCTCACACCTCCCCAGTGTCTTTTTGTATCTACAGTGTTTTATGATCATAAATAGCTTCAGGTCTTCAGAGTCAGCCCAGTTCTTATACTATCAGCCTCCTACTTCTCAGATTCACAACGAATTACTTCAAAAGCTTTTCTGCTTTTCCAGTTTGCAAGCAGTTGCTCATGTGACTTCTTGGCTTTCATAATTGAATGAGCCTTTCCAATATCTATCTATCATCTATCTATCTATCATCTCTCATCTGTCTGACTATCCATCTACCTATTTATCCATCCATTTCTGTTATCTATTTCCTGATTCTCTGAAGAATCCTGACTAATATGCCCAGTTGATTGTTTATTTCAAGTTACCATTTACTGGTTCCTTAGTCTTCTAAGTGCTTCCTGGGCCTTGTCTTCCTTGATTTTGCATTTAGCTCCTGGGTCAGTGGTGCCAAACTTATGTCATGCATGCCCCAGCTGACTGTCATCACTGAAAGCTCTGAAAGATTCACCATCACTGTGCCTAGCTTGTTTAGTTTCACTTCCCAGCACTGTAGTGATGACCTAACTGCAGTTACTACTTGAAGTTTCTAAAGTTTCCACTGTTCTCCCCAGACTCCAGAAGAGTTCAGAGATTTTTACATTTAAAATATTCCAGGAATTCTGCTTAGAACAAGGATTGCAGAAACTGGACTGTTTTGAACAGAGAAACAGTATTTTATTTTACATGGATAAACCAAAGAATTCAACCCAAAGTCAGTTTAATCAATCAGTAGAGACCTAGAGTCGGACTTTGACCTTCACTAAGGGGCAAGGAACTAATTGAAGGAGAAAACTGTCAGAGAAAGAAATTATTTCCTCCTCTTTGTGAATCTTCAATCTCTCCTCTACTGCCTTTTCCTTAAGGTCCCCTTCATTGTTGAAGATCTGTGAGATCCAGTGTAAGCCACCCTAAGAGCAGGGGAGAATGTGGTAGTTTGTATTACTAATTTTGTTGTGTGTAGTTCCAATTGTTTCTTTTTTAGAAGTTCACTCCATAAAAGGAGTTATTTTTAAGTGTATAGGGATTTAGAATAAAAGATTGCCCTCCAGTATTCTTTGGTAAATAGCAACTACTATCCCCAGCAAACTACAAGTAATATTTGACATCAACTTCAATTTTTTTATTACCATGTGTGTCCAAATTCTTAAAATAAGAATAATCTCAATCTCAGTTATAACCACCTTCATTCAATATTCTGCTTTAATATATGTTATAATTAGCATTCGATTTAGGTAGGTCATGCTCTTGCATATGCTTAAATGTTTCTTTTCTAAGAATTCTATGAAATAATGCTGACTAAAACAAAATCTATGGTGGTTTAAAAATGAATGAAATTTCTATCAGTAATTTCATATCAAATAAAATGAAGAAGCAATATATATCATGTATAGATACAAATTCCCTGTGATGAATGCTATCATTATGTATATTTAAAATGTACTAATAAAATTAAAATAACAAAATGGAACCCCAATTTTCTAGAAGATTGTTCTTTATTGCTTTGACAATAGAAATTGGAGACTGCTTCCTCATTTTCCCTTCTAAAGTTTCAATGAATCTAACAGATTGTCTGTCTAGATCTGTAACGATGGGAATAGGAAATTCGGACAACAAAAGAAATCACTTCTTAGGCTTACTGCCAGATTTTGAAAACCACTATAATAAGTTTCTTCTGCCAAGTAAGTGAAATCTGAATGCTGGCTAAAACGTCTGGGGAAAAAAATAGAAAGAAACCCATGCTGACTAATAGGCGCTAATGTGTGAATAATAATTAGAGCAATTAACTGACTGGTGCTGGGCTAGTGAAATTTTCAGAATACAAAACATTAATGTAGGGGTTTACATACACATAAACAAAGCTTTAAATGGGCTAACATGAGCTGCAATATATGGACATGTTTAAGGGTCAATATACAAATATGGAATGCTCATTTTGGGTATGTTAGTATTAGGGATAGAAATTGTATGAATGTAAATCTTTATCACCATCTGACAGAATCCTTAAGGATGTGTAGGTGTGCATTATATATCTCTGTGTAACCAAGATAAGTTTTGAAATATGAGTTTAATAACATTAAGCTAATATATATGAAGTTAGAAAAAATCCATACTTTTCAGTTTCTATTCAAGTAGCTCATATCCATCTCTACCTCTTGCCCTCAGTCCACATGTCCATCCTTCTACTCAAAATCTGTGTTTTTGACTCTGCTCTCCTCTCCTCTTTCTCTCACCCATCATTTTTCTAAATATATAGAACTAGTTTTCTTGGCAAATAATAGAAAATTATAGCTGAGAACCACCAGGAGCTTAGTTCATCTAACATGGAGAATAAATTATTATTGTGTCTTAGAAATACTGCTGTGTCAAGGTCAGGGTTAAGGTCATTTACAAGGCGATGTAGAGGACAGCATACAATTTACTAGCCAGAATCACTCACAGATGACGGGGTGGGGGTGGGAATCTTTCCATCAGAGATCTATACTCATTTAGCTTTCATAAACAAAGGCTTATAAAAGTATTAAAAATACTGTGTTATGAGCTTCATTAAGGATCATCAAATTATCTACTTCCTTTGTTCACCTTTGAAAAATATATTTAGTAGCAAATGATTAGCCACTGGTGTGTTTATTCAACAAGAACAAGGAACTCTAAATCAACATGTTCTAATGTGCTGTCCTTTGCAAATGAAGATAACACTATTGATTCACTATCAGTGGCCCAGCATTTATTTCTTCTTTCTTTCGAGGGGGTTAAGTATTGATGACAAATAGACTATCATCCTCAGTTTATTACCATATCTAATTTTTGCCTAACAAATAGATTTAATCTAATAAATAAATAAATAAACAAATAACCTTTGATTGTGAAGCAGAATAAATACAGTAGAAATAATTTTTGTTGTTGTTCTTTTTACAAAGTGCCCTAGAGAGCTTTAAAATAGTTTATATACTCACAGTTTCAAAACATTTTTAATTGATGATCCCATTCACTACTATAGCTTGCTGTATATTCTCCTTTTGTTTTGTTACTGTACAGCTAGAGAGGTGCTACTTTTGGAATGAAAAGATTAAGGAGGAGATGGGTTTGGGGAGTGAGAGAAAGCAAGAGAGACAAAGACAGTGATAGAGAAACCTGCAGGAGAGAATCTAACATATTAAAATCAAACATTTCATGGGTGGAATTGATTTAGGCCTGCAAGCATAATAAGTAAAATAATAGTCTGAGCTCCATAAACTCAATTCAATATGTAAGCCCATCATTTCATGAGAAGTCACTTGTTCCAGTTCAGCAGCTCCTCATCCTCTGCTATGCATCCTGTCTGTCCGTCTTTTCCTTTCCACAGAAGTTCTTTCATCACTGTTTTCTGCAAAAAAGACTTACAGAGAAATTAAATGAGGCCCAAATTCTCTAGTGAGAAATAAGACAAATAAATAGAAATTATCTATGACATCAATCATATTTTTTAATGAAAACTACAAGTACACATGGGAAGGATATTCAGTGTGTGCTGTGGGGGAAAGGCAGGGGGAATTGAGTGGATGGAGTATGAGGGGAATCTTCCTGGGGGATCTGCTTCTGTTTAGCCCTGAACTTAAAGCTCCCCTCTCTACTGACTTTTTCCCTGTAGTTGTAAAGATGCTCCTTTTTCCCAAACACTGAAAGAAAGAAAATTTCATCAAACTCATGTTTCTTTCTACAAAGAGCCTAGGTCCTACTATTCCCTCCTCAGCCAGCTTTCTTCTCTGCAGGTTTACACAACCTCTGCCTTCTCACCTCACCCCACCTCCACACACTTTCCTCTCACCTCATCATGGAAACTGTCCTCACTTTGATTGTCACTGTTGTCACTGTTGAGCCCCCACCCCATTTCTGTAATGCTGTATTCTTGGGAATTCCTTTGCATACTGCACTTCAGGTTTTCAGCTTTCTTATAATTCCAAATCCAATCTGCTCCCATTAAAAAAAACAAACAAACTGCTGTTTTTGCATTCCCTGCTTGATCTATTACTCTTTTTCCTCTAAATTGTCCACAATTGAATGGGGGGAATGCAGGGTATCTCATTCACTTCTTGGGTTTAACTACCAACTGTATAGTTATACCTTCCTAGTACAAATCTCTAACTTCTTTATTCTCTTCTGAATTTTAATGCTGAGTAAATAAATATTATGCAAAATCCCTACTTGGCTGTGGCAGAGATACTTCTACATTTCTGGTATAATCCAAAACCTCCCTTCTCATATTCTATCCTCATCGTACCCTATCCATGTTGAAAATTATAGCCTTTCATAGTACTTCTGACTCAGAACCTAGGAGACATTCCAAAATTCATTCTCTCCCTCCTCCTCCCTTCTCTTTCTCTCTTTCTTTCTTCTTTCTTTTCTTCTTCCCTTCTCCTCCTCCCCATCCCTCCTCCTCCTCTTCCTCCTCCTCCTCTTCCCCTTCCTCTTCTTTCTTCCTCTTCCTCTTCTTCTTTCTTCTCCTCCTTCTCCTTCTCCTTCTCCTTCTCCTTCTCCTCCTCCTCCTCCTCCTCCTTCTTCTTCCTCCGTCTGCCTCTCTCTCTCTCTCTTCTTTCTTCCTTTATGGACATGAGAAACTCCCTCTAAATTTACCTCCTGCACATTTATCAATTCTCCCTTTCTCTTTGGCCCAATTAATTTATATGTTTAATGTCCCTAAAATTTATCTTATATCATATCAGATAAGTTTGAAGCCAAATTTAATATAAACCTAAACAAAATTAAGTTTTCTTCTTTTTTTTTTTCCTTTAAGTACTAGGAACTGAAACCCAGGGCCTTCACACTTGGCTACCTTCCAAAGTAGGTATTTTTGAGACAAGGTCTCTCTGAGTTACTCATTTGCCTAGGCTGGGCTCAAACTTGCCACCCTCCTGCCTCAGCCTCCCAGAATGCTGAGATCACAGGCATGCACCACCACACTTGGCTAATGTTAAGCTTGTGACCCCTCCTTCACTTGTCCTTTCTCCTCCTGAGGCCCCGTAAAGGATCTCACAATGTACTTCAACAATCATATATGCTTGTAAATTTTCTAAATTAAATATTTATTTTCAAACAATTAAGCTTGCTGTCTCTTTCCACTGACTTCCTCTCTACACTACTGCTCTTTAGACTGAATAATACTAGTAAGACTATGAGTTTTTTGTTCATTTATTTTGGAGACAGGGTTTTGCTATGTAGTTCAAGCTGGCCTTGAACTCAGTATGTAGTCCAGGCTAGCCTCAAACTGGCAGTGATCTTCCTACTTTAGCCTCCAGAACGCTGAGGTTACAGGCCTGTGCCACCATATCTAGCTCGTATTTTTAAGCTCTTGGAAAGAGGAGGGTGGATTGAGAATACATTTGTTTGTGTTCATAGCATACATTTAGATAGCAAATAACTCATGTGAGGATTTAAATTATTGCCAGCCATTGACAACTAGGAGTGGCTTCCAAGAATATTCTTCAATCTCACTCTGCCAACTCACCCAGCCTAGTAAAACAAAGTACCTGATGTTGAGTTCAAGACAGGAAGTAAACTTGTCCTGTGGCTTCAGAAGCAGATGTACGTGAACAACAGAGGATAAACTAGACTGGAAATGAATGGGCGCAGAAACAAGTCTGTGCAAAAATTCTCCCAGTCATCAATAGGTTAAAGTGCAAGTGGAAGGCTCATCTCTCACTGTTCTCTGGTCAAGATGGAAGCTGTCTTCTATCAGGAATGTGCTAGAACATACAGCAAATGTAATTATAAATCTCTATAAATTTACCATGATTTTCTCCTGTTCTTTTTTGAGGGAAATAATATGAAATGGAATTTCTCAATTTTTTTGTTTTAGGGCAAATTCTTGTGACAGTGCTATGTGTAGAACTTCGTATTTTTGGTGTCCCAACATACTGGATCACACATCATACTGTCTCTGACCCATCTTGTCACTTCCAGTGGAAATGGCATACAAAATTGCCACCAATGAAGAAACAGCCTGAGGAAATAAGTGTTTGAGTGATGAGGCTCCTGCATATATTAACTGATGTCAGTTTATGTAATGTGAAGTGGTTTGACTACACACTTAAATTACTCAAAGCATCTGAGCTGCTCCTCTCTATATTTTCACTTGGTATTCCTTTCCTAAAGAGAATCAACCTTACTACGGCTAAATATCCCTATATTTGTAGACATGTAAACTGAGCCACATCCCAGACCAGTTGGGTGATAATGATAATGGTCAGAATTTCAAATCCACTACTTTTAACCGCAATATCCTAATTGTATATACTAAGTCACAGTGATTCCATTTATAATTTCTCACAAGAATAAAAAATAAAGGTTTCTCTACCTCAAATCAAAAGTCAAGATCGTTCTGTGATCAAATGATGCTATAATATAAACAAACTTTAGCGATTTAAAAAAATATTCTCACTTAACTGCTTTGTGTAAAATGAAATTAGCTCATAGATATTATTGGTACTTACTGATGAATACCATATGTTTTTTTACTACTTTGTTAATGCAAATTTCAAGAATTATGCTGCTTAAAATTTAGCAATTTTTTTGTACTAAACACATTAATGAGAACATATTTTTAAGTTTGTTTGTAAATCTTCAAAATTATCAATGTGTGAAGGCAATCTGTTCTTCACACTTTACCCTTGAAAGTTGATATTAGCCCTTATGAAAGCAGCTAAAGGAACTAAGGTAATAAAAAATGAGAAAATGAGTCTATGGAATAATAATTAAAATGGCACCCAACTGAAAGATTATGACAAAACATGGCATGACAGGTAGTGGAAATTAAAAACTAAAATTGATCAAAATGTGAAATAAGCACCAATAATTAAAGCACCCTAAAGTGACTCTTTTAATGTAACAGAAATCTTAAAGATATGAATATATATATAAAGGTACATTATGATACATCTTGCTTCTTGGTAGCAACTAGTTCACAAATATTCCATAAGAGTAACACAAAATATTTCTTACATCTTGAAAGCTAAATCTAAATAAAAGCAAACTAACAAGTAAATCTTATGACAATTTTATCTTCAGAATTATATGAATTAAAATTTAAAATTTAATTTCTTATATAGACTACAGAAAATCATTTGGGGAAAAATATAGGTGTACCTTAGCATTGCATAGGAAAACCTCTGAAGTAGAAAGTATAGGAAGGCAGCAAAATGGTTCAATAATTTGATCTTTACAAGATTTTTTAACATTAACATATATTTTCTAACACTTTTAATAAGAACAAGATTCACAGATATAAAATTGATAATTTAGCTTTAAGCAAAGTGAGTAAGGACTGTGTGTGGAATAAAAATCAGAATCATCTTGAGCACAGGGAGACAATGATGAAGATATGTGAGAGCTACAACTACGGGCATAAGGAAATCCAAAATAAAACGGAATAAAATAATAGAAATAGACTGAAAACACATATGGTCTCTAAAAGTAAAGAAAATATACCTTAAACAATTAGTTGATTCTGCTGTTGAGCTTTATTGTTCAATAAAAGGGAAAATAATTTGAAAGGATAGTTTAATTTTTGTTTTGTAAACTCAGATGATTACATTCCCAAATCTTTAGGTTGTTATAAACACTGTAATGAGTTCATAGCCAGAAAAATATATGATATTCCATAGAAATTATGATTGCTGAAAAAAAAAGTAGTCTTCGCCAGGTAAGGCCTTAGACAATAAAGCTTAAATGAAAGGTTTACATTTTTTTCCCTGGAGTCACATTTGATAGTAGCAAAAATTGTAGTAGAAAAATACTAATGAAATTGGCAATAGTTTACATTGTGGTAACTGTCAATATGCCTTTTCATTAAAAAACACATCAAATATAAAATTTTTTTTCTTCTATATAATGAGTTTAAGATTTTCTCTCTTAAATATCTGAATCTCAATATAATCAAGAATTCTGGTCATATAAATGCTGGAGTTAGCCTCACTGATGATTACTGAAGGCCAAAATGACTGTGCCACAATACTTAGCAAGTGTGAATACTATGGAAAGATATTATTATAAGAAGAACTTGATTTTTCCAGGCTGTAGGAAAAATATTACTGATACTTCACAAAGGAACCTAGAGGCAGAGACAGTAGTAAGAAATAAACAAGTGCCAAAAACTAGGAAGAATTTTTCTCATCAATTGTAAATTATTTTTTAAAAGTGGATAATTACAGTATAATGTATGTTGTTACTGTTGAGTTACTAATGACTATTACAGGGGTGAGAAAGCACCAAAAACTAAATGCACTGTAAATAGAAATCAAGAGTAGAGAATGGTAAAAGGAGGTGAAAAAAATGGAAAGGCAGTTGCGCTGAAACTGAATGAGGTGCCTCCCACATCTAATTCTAAGAGTATTAAAATATTTCTTTTTAGTTGTTAAGGACATAAGGGCCTATACATCACAAAAAGCTGGATTGAATGAGTGAACTTTAGGCTTTGGCTACAGTTGCTATGATAAAGTTCAAGCATTACATTTCTTCCGAAAACCTTACCTACCCTTATTTTCCCCCTGAAGTACAGTACTTGGAAGTGAACCCAGAACCTTAACCCTGAGCTATATCCCAGCCGCCCCCCCCCGCTTTTTTTAAATTTTGAGGCAAGATTTCAACAAGTTGCTAAATTGCCCAGCCCACGCTTGAACTTGTATCCTCCTGCCTGAGCCTTCCAGAATACTGGGATTATAAGCATCCTTGATCACATCGAGCTCACCTACCCATTTGAAGAACTTTGCATGTATTCTCTGAAGGTAAATTATACGGACTCCCTTGTTTGCTTTAACTTACTCAAAGGCCCCAAGCTATCATTTTTTCTAATAAAGCTTTTCCTAACAAGAAAAAATATTGCCAATTATTTCAAAAGAATTATATTGTATTCTAGATTTGGTACTGATGACATTGACTTAATTTCTACTCTCTGGCACATACAATATTACTTCCTGAACTCAAAATTACTATCATTTTTCTTATTATTGTTTATATCTATATGACTCCCCAAAGCTTCATGTGCTCATGTGGAGCATTTGGAGAGGTGATTGAATCATGGATTAGTCCACTGATGAGTTTATAGCTAAATGTGATGTTGACAGGTGAAGCTCAGTTGGAGGAGGTGGGTCACTGGGGGCATGGCCTGAGGAGTATCTCTCTCTCCCCTCTTCCTCGGTCATTCTCTCTGCTTCCTGGATGCCATGCTTGAGCTCTTTCTCTTTTGCCATGCTCCTCTATCATGACAACTGCCTTGGAGCTAACCGACTACCCACTGTGGGCCAAAACTTGTGGGTATTGGGTATTGTGTCTGGGCACCAAGGAAGTAAGACACTCTTCTGTCATACTGATATCAGTAAATAACCATTCATTTTGCATTGTCTTTTTACTATCCCTCTCCCAGCACTTTCATTACTTCTATTTTTCTCCTCTGCACCTTTGTCAATTGATTAAAACATAGAGTTCAAAAGTAGACAAAATGATAGATTTTGAAGGTTTAGTCCATGTCAGATATACTGTCAAGACCAATAATCAATTACCTGGGAACATTGCTGACTCCTGCTTAGTTCTCAGGACTTTTTAAGCCACAGTTCTTCTGTCAGTCATGTCCAATTTTATATTTGCAAAGTTACTATGAGATTTCTTATATTTGGGAATTTTGTATCACTCTACCTACTAACATTTTCAGTTATAACTCTGTTCTCCATCTACATTCACTGTGATATTGATGACATCTCTATAATGGAAGTTATAATAATACCAAACAAGTTCAAGTTTTTAGTATTCTGAGGACCTTCTGATTTATTAATTAATATCTAGAAATTTGTAATTGTTTTGTAATTTTAGATGTAATATGGCCAAGCAAAGATTTACTAATATATAGATAATTCTGTTTAGTTCCACCAAAAAATACAGTTTTATCATTTGTTGTTTAATATTCACCTAAACTCTATATAATGGGAATCTCTTACCAAAAATACTATGAAATAATATAAAATAATTTCTCAGTGCATGATTGCCATAGTATAAAATATTTACAAACTCACTTGAATGAGCTCTAACTTCATTTTATAATAATGGATTGTTTAGAATTCCATGAACATAGGAGATAATTTTTGTAAATTTTTAAAAATTTAACTTTTTGCTAGGTTTAGAAACACCCAAGTCTCCAAATAGCCTAAAAGCAAGTAGAGCAAAATTTCATTTAGAAACTTTAAGAAGTAGAAGGAAGAAGCTTGAGGTTCTTTAGGAGGTGTAAGTTGAAAGGCATTAATGGGAAAGGAATAGCTGATTATGACTATTCACAGGTGCAACCCAATGCAAAGCCAAATTACGTATAGCTGTCTGAGGCTGACTCACTATTGCAAACGCTCCTGAGTTTTCACAGTTTTTCTCGTGAGTTGTGACAAGATGACAACAAAACTACTGCCTTAATTACATGAAGATTGGAAGGTGTGTAACAACCCCTCAAGATGACTGAAGAAATTTCACATGTAATACATACCTCAAGACTAGTGTTTAAATATATCCAGATACAAAATTTAAAGCTACATGGAGACTACAATTTTCATATCCTTCTTTGTTCTTTGAGATATGCTACTGTCTATGTTTTGAATCAGAAACCTCTTAGCCTTTTTTTTTAGCAAAATAGAAATGTATTTTTTGAAAGTTAGTTACAACCCTTGTTGGAGACCTTTGTTTTCCCCACAAAATTGGTGAACATAATAATCATAGATGATACAAAATGATGTCATTTTAATAAGTTATTTTTTAATTTAATGATATTATTTTCATTTCTTGTTAGGTTAGACCTCACACATGACTAAACTTATCTTACAGTCAATTCCCAGCACCCCATCCTTCACTGTTTCAAAATGCTATTTCTGATCATGGTACCTCTCCAAATCAGAAAGTGGGTGAAGAAATAAATACACAACATTATCAGAGTAACAGTGGTTCTCTGACTTTCAGAATCTTCTGGGTTTGCCAATGCTGAGTTGTTCTATTGAAAAGACCAGCAGCCTTCAGATTGCTGCATGGGGAACTACCCTGACTGCCTCAAAGATCCCCAGCTGTGCAACATGGTTGGAAGCTGATCAGCTAAGAAACCTTGGAGTGTTTTTGTTATCTGGTTTTATTTTTTTTAACTGTTTTTTTTTTTTTCAGTTCCCTATAGAGCAACAGCTTAGAAATCTGGCTACTGTCATTCTCTGCTTCACAGAGAAGGCCTAGGAGGGTTTCGCTGCTATGAGCAGCAGCACTTATATACCAGGAAGTGGGCTGAGTTTTGAGTAATCTAATCATGTCCTACCAGTTGGTGTAAAGGCCTCATGTCTGGGCTAGTGAAATTAAGGAGACCAGTTCTAATGAAGGACTAGATTGTAATGAAGGCTACAGTCAAATAGGCCAGTAGAACACAGGAAGAAGCCCCGTCTTATGACTGAATCATCCACTGTTACTGCTGGTTCAAATGCATGACCCCGTGATCTGAATACCCATCACCATTAGTGGACCAAACTAAAATCACAAACACATACCATCAAAGAAAGTGGGTCTTTGGAGTGTTCTATGGAATTAAAAGATTTTACCTCTAACTCTTTCTCATGTTAAAAGTAAACTAAGGCACAATAAAGTTTTAAGGAGTTTATTTGCATAAACAGCTATTCATGAATAAGGCAACCTCAATTAGAAGGTGGTTTGGGGTTTATTGAGGAAACAAGGGGAAGGCTTTTGTAAGGTGAATATTAAAGGAAAGAAAACATTTGATTGGCTTTAGTTTTATAGTTGCCTTATTTGGTATATCTTGCCAGAAAGTTCTCAGGTATATAAGTTTGTTACACTTAAATTTCATGGGATTTTTTCCTCTTAAATTTTTTTATTGGTACATTTTACTTATACAAAACATTTACATTCATCAATAGGAACTTGTACCTTTACATGATGTATTTTGGTTCTTATTTTTTCCCCATTCCCCTGCTCTCCCTTCAACCCCTCCACCCCTCCCTAATTACAAAGACTTTGTTTCCATTTTTTTCTCATATTTTTTCCTTTCCCTTCATTCCTTTCCCCTACCCCTTCCACTTCCCCTACCCCTTTGGACTTTTTCTTCCTATTTCACATTATCAGTTATTCATTTTAATCTTGAAAGTGTCATTTTCATGTTTTTAAAAATGTAGGTATTTACAAGAAGTAGCTCAAGTTAACTTTCACTTATGTTTACACATGAAGTAAATTCAAAGTTGCTTCCACAGTCTAATCAGCTTTGTCAGCTCAAAGGATTCTCAGTGTCCATTTCATTTTAGTTTAATAATTGCCCTCTTTTGACCATCCTTATCAATTTAACCGCGAGGGTGGCCAACTATTTTGTGTTACTTTCGGTCACCTCATATTGTTTTTATCTCTGTGGTAATCTGAAGATGGCATGGTCAGATTTTAGTAGTTTTTAAAAAATTTATTTGAGTATATGTAGTTTTCTGTTGGTTGTTCCTCATGGAGATCATCTGATGAGTTAGTGGCTGCTGACAAGCATTTAAGTTTCCTGAGAGACTACAACACACAGGGGACATTATCAGTATAACTAATAAGAGAATAACACCAAAAGTTTGGAAATAAGGCAGAGCAGTTTCCCTGGAGCCAGGATTTAACCAGTTAAATAAATCATTGGGAGAACCACTGCTTCACTGATGAAAAATTTACACCCAATTTTTAAGATCTTTAACATTTTGGGTAACAATACCTTTTGCTATTTCTATTATTTTCTCCTGTGTCCTATATTTCTGAATCCTCAATATGGTCAGGTTTCTCAACTTCCATTCAGATATGGTATGAGTGGTATCTAATAATATTAAATGTGATAATAATAAATAACCTTTACTAAGTATCTAGTATAAGCAAAGTACCATGTTGGCTTTTTATGCACATAGGGACTTCTAATTCTCACAACATTATATTCATTTCATACGTGAACTTACATGAGTAGTCTAAAGTCACCTGCTAATAATCAGCTAAGGGTGAACTTCATACCCAAGTCTCTTAGGATTCACTGTTTACATTCTTTGGACACTCTGTGCAAGCCCTACCACAGTAGAACTGAGTGCACTTATAGAAGGCTTTATAGAGGGCTTGTTGATGATTTTAGAGTTTTCTCACCCTTTAATATCCCAGCAAGTGTCTGTGGATTCTTCTCCTGGAGATGTTGCTCACCTTTCGTGATAAGATCAAACTTGCCCATTTGTCTTTCCCTATATGAATCTTCCTCGGGCCAGATCTCCTTGTTTTCTAGTTTCTGGAGCCTGTTTAACAAAGGCAAATTTCTTGAAGGAAGGGCCTAACTCTTTGTTCTCAGTCTTCCTAGATTCTAGGACAGAATATAGTATACACTAGGTAGTGACCAGGTACCTTTTGATTTTGTGAATAAATTGAATCAAATTGAATGGAATTGGAGATACAATTGCTGAACACAAAAATTAACAAGATAAAGTGAATGAAGGATACTGGTTCTTGTATCATAAAGACCTCTCACCAGTGCTGGCTTACCCACTTCCTTGAGCAAATTACCTTGTGATTTTGTTATTACATTCATAGTAAGAGAAACCAGCTCTCTCATAAGATGATTGTTGAGACCTTCAAAAAATGTGAGAGGAAATAATCTAGCAGAGAGGATCTCAAGCATGGCCCTGCCCCAATAAATTTTATGCTACTTCTGTAGATTCCAGTGGTAGAATCTCAGTGCTTTTTAGAAAATCTGTCAATTCCAAAGTATAGAAAAGAAGGGAGTTGTGTAAAGCAAGAATGGATTAAAAGAACTGACCCCTGTCAGGTTTATCTTCTACTCTGTCAATTGGCCCAGTCCTAACAATCTCTTTCCCCTCTAAAGTGTAAGCATCCTATCTTCTCCTTTCTGAGGTGCTGAAAAAGCCAAGTTTTACATTCCACCACATAAAATCCATCTGAAATTGGTCTTCTTCTCTCTGTCCGCTTTGGGTTGATTTTATTCCAGCTCCGTCATCTCTCTTCTGGTCACCTGTAGCAACCTTCTGGACTCCAACTTCTAACTGGGCTTTCCACACAAAACAAAACACATAAAACCCCACCAACTTGCTCTTCTCAAAATTTTATGAGTGTATAGCATCCAAATCTGTTGGATTTTCTTGGAGAGCACTAAAAGCAAACTTATCCTCATATATCAATAGACTATCCTAGGTAGAAACTTTTTATTTTCCAATTTTAATTGTGTCAGGAAAAAAGTACGTTTGTTGGGTAATGCATCTCACTTTTTAATTTGAAGCATATGGTTACTATATCTTTAAGCTATTTTGTGCCCAATAAATAGGAAAGAAAATTTCTTGCCCGTCCCTCTTCTTGTTAAAAATGATTTGTTCCTTTCCGCTGCCTGCCTCACAAGTGCAATGTCCCGAATTCGATCCCTAGTACAAAAAAAAAAAAAAAAAAAACCTAAATTACTCAAAGATTTCATCTACAGCTCTGAATCCTGTCACCCTACTCACTTGGATGTAGCTTAGTTGTACAGCACTTGCTTAGTATGTGTGAAGCCAAGGTTTGAAGCCCAGGACTGCTAAAGACCAAAAAAAAAAAAAAAGATTTGTTCCTATCCCAGAGGTCTGATTTAGAGATCGCCATTGCAAGTACCAACAGCCCACAAAGGCTGAGAAACATTACTCTTTAAATAGACTTATGTGGTTTGGCCTTAAAACCAAACAATGATTTACAACTGATTCTTTGGGAAAAGGCATTCTGGATGCCACATGACCATCTAATGAATGAAGTTTTATGATACACCCATTTGTAGGTTGGAGGCTTCCGTTACCAGGAAGAAAATAGTAAATGAATTCTTACGTTTAATGTTAGCATTACTAGAAAGGATAGAATAATGTACTAATTGTTTAATTGATGAGCAGGAAAGGAATAATTTATTTCAAGCAGCACTTTTGAATCATTTCTTGCTACTGTTTCAGCAGTCTGCCTCATAAAAAAAATTTAGGAAATCTTTTTTTTCTATATTTGTTTTTCCTTTCCTTCAACAAAACTCAGTAAGATTTCACTCTAGCTTTGAGAGTATTATTTGCTTCTCAGTAGACACTGGTGGTAATAAAGCATTACTCATTTCTGTGCTTTATTTCTTGGAGACACAGGACAAACATGTGGTAAGTGATAGCTCTATTCTGACACCGCTGTATAAAACAAGTGAGCCAGACTCCTGGCCCCATCTCATCGTGGAGGAGTGGAATGAGTATAAGAACAACATAAGACAATAAATTAGGTGAAGGAATCTGTATCTCCTGAAAATTTTATCCATAATTCCTTCAAAATATTTTCAAACACTATTTCCTGTTTTGTGGAGATTTTCTCAATTGAGGAGTTCTTATTAATTTCATTGAAAAGCAGAGATACATATGCGAAATTGTTAAACTACATAAGATCTCTTTTGCTAGTTTGTTTTTTGTTAGTTTTGAGATTACCTTAACATTAAATTTTGCTAAGAAGTGATTTTCAATTTTCACCAAAAATTATGATTTTCTTCACTATTACACACTAAGAATATTGTTTTTTGTTTTCTCTAGATGAGGGAAACCATAGAATTATTTTCCTGAGAGCATAAAGCAAACTGATTAAGTTAAAGAAGTGTTATAACCCTGTGGGAAAGCCACATTCTTTACTTCTGAAAAATTCTCAGCAGAAATCTTAATTTTATAGATGATGTCACTGTGACCCATCATCACCTTTAGCTACTTGCAGGACCTCAGCAGTTTACTGTAATTTATCCTTACTACTCATGTAAACAAAATGATATTCCTCATTACTGTGAATAATCAAGAATCTTCAGACTTTTACAAAATAATTAAAAAGTGGGTTAATAAAAGAATGTCTTTAAACAGAATATCATACACATTTTGACTTTCAGCCCATTTTAATAGCAACCTGAATCTATTTTGAAGGATTAATGAATTTAAAATGTGATGCTCATTCTTCTATTTTAATAAACATTGTAAATAAAATGATGAAAAAGGATAAAAACATATGCCCAGATTCAAACATTAGAATTTATTGCCACTGAAGGATTAATATAACACAGAATTTATATTTCAGTTCTGATTCAAGAAAGCCTGCCTGGGTTTAAATCTAGCTCTTACCCAAATACGCTGAGGCATAGTGAAAAAGATACCAACTGCTTTCTAAACTTCTGCTCTTTCATCTATAAAATGTAAACAAAATCTGACATGCTCTATATGTTTGTTGTGACAAGGTTAAAAAGAATCCAGTATATTGCACATGGGAATACACATTGATTTTATCTTACATTAATAACTTGTACTTTGGTATTTGAGGATATATTTAATAACTATTCCTAAAATAAAATTAAAATATTAACATATCTGTGCTTTTGGTTGAAGATGTTATAGTTTTAGCTCTTGACTCAAATGATGATAGCAGAGAAACTCTGAGTTCTGTTTTGTAATAATTCAAATTTTAGTAAATAGTTGACACTTTAAAGTTAGTTAGTGTTTCTAACCTAAGGTTTATCTTGGCTAACTATATTTATATTTTCTTTCACTATTCATAACCAAATAAATGTTGGAATTTATACCAAATGATCTGTCAAATTTTAATCCTTTAATATTTGTACAGTGAAATTGGTTTGTGTTCCCAAGTTATACCCTAAACATGAGAAAATAAGTTTGTAAGAAAATTGTAAAAATGCACATTTTTCCATACTCTTTATTTTCTCCTGATCTTTATAAGAGCAAATAGTCTAGCAACCACTACTGAGGATGGCTGTCCTCAAAGTAGCTCAGTGGTGAACAATCTCACATTTCTGAATTTAGCAATCTGGAGACATATGGGAAACGTGTGAGTCGGTCAGCAAGCATCAGTGCTTGATTCAGTTGCAGAATATCAATTAAGGGAGGAAATAAGATAATGCTTCCTTCACCAGAGAAATGACTAGAATATTATGTCTCCCTTAGCCTACCCAGTGACAGCTGACTTTTGTCCATAAACTTTGGTGTGTGGGCCTATTAGTTCAGCTACTTCTATAGGGTTTATTTTCAATATTGTACCCAAGCTGTGACTCTACCATAATTTTCCCCACAGGTATTCATATTTGGAATGATCTGCTATGTGTACTGATACTTGTGCACTCTGCAACACAATCTTCAAATCGCCATACACAATTTACTAAAAGCAGTGTGCCTGTGCTCTGCTGTAAAGTGACTTTGAGTGCTGAGCATTGCTTCATTTGTGACAGGAAAAAACACCTACACTCTAAAAGGCCTGGATTTTGTGTACAAAGATGGAGAGAACCTGATGGAAGGAAGACAGAAAGAATACACAGAGAACTTATCTCTGTTTACACTTTCATCCTGTGTTCCCTACTTCATGTCAGCTCACCAGGCTGACAGCAATTCTAGCAGAGAGACATGGAATAAGAGGGACTTTCATTCATCCCCTCCCCCTAAGTCCCTGCTTGTCATTGTCTGCTCCTGAGTAAGCAAAGTGAACATGGTCAGAGAGGTCTGGGGCTGCTGGAACTGTGTTTTCCAATCTCAGGGGCGGCGACCTTCTCATCAAAAAATCCATGCAAGCATTGTATGCATTATGCCGCTTTTCACTCATAAGTTTTGTTCTTCACTACAGAAGCACTTAGCCCAAATAAGACAATTCACCGTGGAATTGTGTGTGCATGTGTGTGTCTAGATAGATTGAGTGATAGATTGAGTTTAGAGGTTTTTTAAGCCTTCATTCCTATTTTTAAAATGTTAATTTCCCCCTCCCCCATAATTCTTCCAAAAACTGCTCTGTGATGTGATCACAAATACTCATGTGCATAAATTCCCATTATCATAATAGGAGCACTGCAGTGAGGCTTCTTCTGAAAATAAATTATTCTGTAGAATATATTAAAAGGACTAAACCAAAACAAGCTAAATTGTGTGTTCTTCCATCCTGTAAGTTAAGCATGTGAAGATAAAAAGTCAATTGCTTTTCTCATTTTATATATATATATATAATGTTCTTTTATTTGCATCATATTTGGTTCATCTATTCTCTCTCTTGATAGATCAAGAGAGATCTCAAGATAAAAGACATTTCAGCTATTAAGTGTCTTTTTTCTTAGTTTCCTTAATCATTATGTTTAGCTGCCCTTCTCTTGTGAACACATTTTAGTCCATATCAATATCCATGGCTGACATCAAATACATGAACATGTATGTTCTCAAAAGAAGGAGAGGTGCCCACTGGGGTGTATTTATTGCGGGCCGCTTAAGGGCAGAGAAAAGGCTGAAAGTGTGCAGTCTGTGTTCTAACAGTGCCCAGCTTTGAGTTACTTCACTTTCTCTCTCCAGCACAGACAACAGATCTAAAACTTTACCTTGACTTAGTGCAATTGCCTCACATGTTTTATGTGTTTTGGGGGCTATTAGTCTGGTCTGGTTTTCGATAATTAACTTTATAAAGTCTTATAAGATAAATAAATAAGTCTAATACTGGAAAAATAAAAGGGAGTGGAAGGAGAGGGGAAAATTGAAATGTGTTATATACATGTGCCAATCCCCTCCCGTGAATGTAACCATTATGTACTGTAAACATGTTCCTACAAAAGTAAAAAAATAAATAAATAAATAAAAAGAAAAATAAAGAAAGAAAAGAACAAAGACACAACAAAATCAGATTTCTTAGAATTTCTCAAAGATGCTAATGCAAATTAAATAATCCAGAGGAAAGGACAGTAAGCTTTAGGATAAGAAAAACTGTTAAATTCAAAGTAGTTCAGTAAACTACCCTCATCCTAGGATTTCTGGTAATGTTTGTTAGCAACTTTTGGGTACTTTGTAGGTTAGATTAAAATTTATAATTATGAAGGAAGTAATTATAATTAACCTGTATCCAAAAGGGCCATGGTTTTCCAATGACTGGATTATAGTAGGGTTTTACCCTTAGGGTTGAAGGTTACTGAGAATATTAAAATCACCTCTAAAATGACCCAGAGGTACCCAGGCCTCTCTTGCTCCTTGCTCATCAGTAACCACCACTGTCATTGACTCAAGGGTAGATAGCTAATTAAGAACTACCTTTGATGACATCTAGATTAATTAAAAGCATGAAATCTTAGTTGATGTGTTTTATAAACTGAACTTTGAGGAATTTCCTTTTGAATTCAATATGAGCTTGAGTTTGTGAGTCAGGTGGATACATTAAAATATCTTTACATTAAGATAGAGACTTATTTGAGATTGTGCATGGCATGAAAGGCATAAACCAGCCCAGCACCTTTATGAATATATCAGGCAAATGCTTTTCATAATCCTATACATTTCTCTTCTCTGAGGCGAGTTACACTCAGTGATTTACTGATGTATAAGAGACCCCACATAGCAGACTTGCTATTGAAGTACGGAGATTTGTAAGAATTGCATTCATGTTTCAGATGCATATATTACTCACTTTTAAAAATGTATTTTTCCATTGTTATCCATTAGAAATGGTAATGTTTTACTTCAATTCCAGCATTTATATTGCTCATGCCATTTTCATGTCCTAGCTGACTGGAAAGTGCCTGCATACTGGACTTTTCAGTGACACAAAGATAAAAAAGCAAACTCCAGCAAGCCAAGCAGAAAAAGATTTAAAACTCAGTGTGATCCCTGTTAGGGGCAAGAGAGCCTATCACAGCAACAAAGTGAAGAGAAAATTCTATCCTTGGAAGCTTCACAATGACACAACCACAGCGTTTCATGTAATAGCTCAAATGTTCCCACTAAAGCCATTAACAATGTAATGAAAAAAATCACTTGCTATCCGTCACAATTATGATAGATGGAATCCAACTGGTCTAACTTGGGAGAAAAAGAATCACATCACAAAGTGGATTCATTTTAGAAAATAGCAAAGTTTGGGGGCAGGGATGACACTTATTTCCCATAAACAATATAGTCAGGCATTTGATCTATCTAAACCAATAGATTACTGTTTTGATGTATCTTTCCCCTGCAATTTTCCCTTTTATTTTATTAGGCCTGGTGAAAAATTTCTGGCTGCCCATGTGAATGAGAGGCCTAGTTTAGGACTGCACAGAAAGTAATGGTGAGATAAATTTAATAAAGTATTGTTGTCATCATTCATTCTTGACACTATGAGTAACTACTCTTGCTTCCTCTGGTTTTCATTTTTCTAATTATGTTTCTCTACTCCTACCACTAACAAAAATCTCCAGTAATATTAAGAGGGGTAACAGTTATCACAGTATTCAGTAAAATTGACAAATATATAGCAAATGTAGATAATGCAATATATTAAACAATACATA
Organism: Heterocephalus glaber; assembly: GCF_000247695.1. The sequence continues at coordinate 6,959,758 of NW_004624810.1, read as the reverse complement.
TGGCCAGCCATATATATCAAAAGTCAAATCTCTTTTAAAAATTAACTCCATGAATTTAATGTCTTATCTTCTTGTAAGAGAAAAAATATGCACAAGCTGCAGAATATAAACAGATTCAAAGAACAAAATATAATAATTGGAGCTATCTGTTCCTGAATACTTGTTATTCATCAGATAAGCAAACAGGTATGACTTGAATTTTTACTATATTCCTGTGGTTTCAGTAACTCTGTTTTTAAAACCTCACTTCATAGTTGAGGAAACTGAGGTTCACAAAGGCCAAGAGACTTCCATAGGAGTAGTGAGCTATTAAAGTGCAAAAACTGAAATTAGGAATTTCTATAGAAAAGTATCTTCCTCACTGTATGCCACTAGCCAAGTTTCCTCAAGTGGGGTAAGTTTTTCACCTTCAAGATTATACATGCGTGTCATTATGCCACAAAGCACTAGTAATAACAGTACTTAAAACTGCAAAACTTAAAATTAAACAGCTACTTTATAAAGTAATGAGCACTAAGGTGTAATAAGATGGCTATGCAGATAATACAGAACTATCATTGAATTGAAAAATATTATGAACATAATGTAGTAAAGATTAACCACTGAATATGTGTGTTCTGGCTTTTCACCTGGAAAACCACGCCTCCACAATATGGAACAAAAAAGACACTCCAGGCTGAGTTCTAAAGCTGCATTTTGGGAAAGAACAGGTGAAAATGTGCTAATGAATACAGGCATGCCATTTCTTTAGGAGGCACATTTTATATAAAAACATTACATTACTGGCTCTTGAGCTAAATAACTACTACCACAACTTTAGGAAAAGGGGATTTCTATCCAAAGGTACACAAAAGTACAACCCTGAAGGCATTTTCCCTTCTGTTTCCTTCTCACTTAACAAGCAAATATTCTGAAAAGGTACAAATTTTTGGATGGCTTCAGTGGTACGGAAAGAGCAAGAGAAACAAATAAATATTTGAAGTGCAAATAAATTTCAATTCTATTCCTGAACAAAGAAAATTGAGTGTATGCACATTATAGGTGAGAGAAGTGTTTCTTAGAGAGTTGGGTCAAAGAGATGATTTTGAAATAACACTTGCTTGACTAGAAAAGTGAGAAGAGGCAAAGTGAAGATAGCTCCCAGAGTACGGCAACTATGGCGTTTTTATTTGTTCCAAGAAGGTGAGTACTTTGCCTCTGTCGGTCCTAGTATGTTAATAAGTGGAAAATGGGAAAATGGTTTCAAGGAACAAATTAAGAACTGACTAAACTTTGAGTAAGGATGTAGTGCTAGAAATGGCTGATACGTAGCACATTTTGGGGACTCCAAAAATAATGGTTGAACAGTAGCCAGAAGGGTATAGCTAATTAGCCTCCTCTCAAGAGAAATTATGGTTTAGAAGTGATTAAAGACATTTTCTATGGGAAAAGGAAGAACTTAAAGGAATGATAACTATTCCCTAGAGAATCCCAAAAGATTGTTAGTGCGTTAAAGCTAAGGGTGACACAAAGATTGAAATGAAGTGCAGTACCCTAGCCTGTGAGTGGGGAAGGTTTTGTCTCTAATAAAATTGATACCTTTTGTTGGACAAACATCAAAGCAAGAAAAGACAATTATTTCTCTTTCAATGATCAAAGTACTTGGGAGGCTGAGGCAAGAGGATAGAAGGCTTGAGCCCAGCCTAAACAATTTAATGACTTAGCAAGACCCTGCCCCAAATTTTAAAAAAGTAAAATTAAAAATAAAAATCCAGAGATGTAGCCTAATTACAGAGGCCCTGAGATGAATTCCTGGTACTGAAAAAAACAAAAAAACAAAACAACAACAAAAAAACCCCCTACTGAATTAGGGATTCTGCCCTGACCTTTGTTCATCTTCTTCATTCTCTCTCTTTTTTTCTAGCACATTTTGTTTTCTAATTCAAGTATAACTATAAAGCATGGAAAAGATTTACCAAGTGGAATATAAAATTGACAAGTTGTGTAGCAACTGGATCTAGAAAATGAAAAAGAAGAGGAGGGAAAAGAGGCATCAGAAATGGGTGGGGGGCACTTTCCATGGTACACAAGGGAACAGAGAGGTGCATATCTGATTCCAAAAGCAAAACACAGAAGTCAGGCCAGTTACCAAAGCCATGAATTCTTCAATAACTCATTTCAGGGAGCCACATAGAGGATAAAAAAATAAAACAAGACAAAACTGATGTTTGTAATTGCTGTAGATCACTAACATGTTTCATATTTTCAAAGCTTCCCAAACTGAGTTGGCAGTTTCCTCTTTTATGCTCAACTTCATCTTTATGGTTTGGTCTACTTTTATTGCAAGGCATTTTTACATTGATTTGTTTGTGTTTTATGTATGCATACTTATACTGTAAGCTTTTTGAGTGCACTGACCGTATCTTACTAACGTTTACTCTATCCTGGGAAATAGTTGGCTCAATAATTGTTTGTTGAAATTAATTGAATCAAATAAAAAATGATACCACAGGTTTAAAATATTAACTAATCCCAATTGGTTGCTCCATGCTACCCACAGGACTTAATTATGATTCTCAGATAGCCTTGTGATTCAGAGTGGTCCACAGAACTAAAGGCAGTGGCCTCATCCAGAGCTTGTTAGAGATAGAGTTGCAATTTGCAACCCTACCCAAGTTGCCTGAATGAAAATCTACATTCTAACGAGACCCGCAGGTGATTCATCCACATGTTTGAATCTCAGAAGCACATTTATTGTGTGTCTACTATGCGGGAAGAGTGGTGCAAGACACTGCAGAAGAACAAAAAACAGTATTTACAGTCCTTGATCTTATAAATGTTTTATTTCTACCAAGATAAATGAAATAAATTATCTTACAATGATTTAATGAGACTATAATGATTGCTCTATTGGCAAAGCATAGGACTTATGAAAGATATATCTAGCCTGAGGAATATGGGGATATTTTCTTCAGAAATTAATGTTTGAACCTTGATCTGAAAAATGAGTATAAGTTAAGTAGCAAGGGCCCCATGAGAGGGAGGAAGATGTTCTAGGTGATGGAACAGCCTATGTGAAAACTGGGGAGGAAAACAGGGATGTTTTGGAGGACTTCAAAACATTCAATATGTCTACAATTCAGAGAGTGAGTCAGAAAGAGACAAGTGATGAGATATAGCTGGAATACAGACCTGGGACTTTGAAGATAATGTTGACTGTTTTGATTTTTTTGTTATTTACTTATTTTACTGTACAAGTTTGCAGTACATAATGATTACATTTATCATGGGGGGTTAGTACATGTACATAACACACCTTAATTCTTTTTTTCTCTCCTACCCTTCAAATCCCTCAATACTCCTTCCAAATATCAGCCCCCTTCCCTTTGCAAAAGCTCTTTTTCCATTTTTTCTTAAATTCTTTTTTTCCAAACGTTTTCTATCACCCCTCCCCCTCCCTCTATCGCTTGTTTCCCTTTCCACTTGAAAGATTTCTCTACTTCCTGTTATCTATCTTATGTACTAAGAGCACTTAAAAGCTAATGAAAATCGCTAAGTAGAGTAATAATATAATAAAGATATATAGTTTTGGGGTTTTTAAAAATTAAATT
>NW_004624810.1:6906464-6943145 GCF_000247695.1 Heterocephalus glaber | reverse complement strand
TTTATTGGTATAATTTATATATATATATATAATGATCACATTGATCATATGGAATTTATACATGTACATGATATACTTTGATTCATATTTTTCCCATTCCCCTCCTTTCTACCCTGCCTCCACTTCTTATCTACAAGAGTTCTGTTTCCATTTTATCATTCGTTTCTCATTTTTTTCTTTTCCCAGCCTTTTTTACCCTCTCCCCCTCCCTTGTGCCCCTTTCAATTTGATCAGTTTCTTCCTATTTCACAGTATCTATGATACATTTGGTCCTTATTTATACTTTTCTAAAGTTCTTAAGTTATTTTCCATACCTATGGCCAAGGATGGCACGGGCTATTCACCTGGCTACTTCATTCCAGATTCCTCCATTACTCAGAGTCAGGAAACTCTGTGAGGATCATGGAAAATAATTATTCCCACTGGCAAATTTAAAGTGCTATCAAGCTGATATTCCTTTCCTATTGTGGGTGAGGACAGAAAAGTGTGAGTTAATTAATGGGGTAGAGTCTTGTCACATTCTCTGCCAACTGGAAATAGTTAAGTCTTTCCAAAGACGTAGGTCACCTGTGCTAGTCATCTTTTCCTTGATGTGACAATATACTGAAAAACTAATAATTTAAAAGAGGAAGGGTTAAGAAAAACAAAATAGGTTCATGGTTTCAGAGATTTCAGTCCATGCTCACTTGGTTCCATTTTTGCTGGGCCTAATAGTAAAGCAGAAAACATCATGGTGGGAAGGCATAGCAGAAGAAAGCTGCTCATCTCATGGAAGCCAGCAAGCAGAGAAGGAGGATAAGAGTCCGAATTAGTAGGCTTCTTCATTCTTCAATTTTTTCCATTCCAGGTCCCCACTTTATTGGATAGTATCCCTATCTATATTTATGGCATGTCTCCCCCATCAGTTTGTTGCCCTACATGCCCATTGTCTCTGGAAACCCCTCACTAGCACAGCCAGAAGTATGCTGTACTAATTTCCTAGCTGTTTCCCAACTTAATCAAGTTAACAATCAATATTAACCATTACCCTCACATAATCCTTTTCCAAGTAAGTGGGCTTGCATTCTGTCAGTGCTGTAACTTCTAATTCCTTGCTCATAGCTACCTAGTTTTGAATAGTCACCATATTGGTCACTTTCCGTCAGAATTCCTCAGAGAGCTTTTTCTGATTAATTGATAGTCAATCTTTTTAACAAAATAATTATTTGCATTCCTGTCTAAAATGGCATAAGGCCCTGAAGGACTTATGTCTGTGACTTCCTAATTATAGTCCAGGAATGGAGTTGCCTCCTGAAGAAGCAGTAGGAGATGCCCCACTCTACACATTGAGTTAAGTGCCATTGCATTTTTACCTTAAAAATGTCTATCTGTGCTTGAGCTGGTGGCAGCAGACCTTGGCATCATCCATGTCATCCTGATTTCACCATCATGCAGAATGCAAGAGTTGTGGGGTCAGGGAGTCTTTGACCGAGATTTCAGAAGAAGGCATGGGAGACCAGGCAGTTTGCCACTGAGAAGACAATGCATAAAGTGATAAGAGAGAAGCTGAAGGTTCAGTGAAGACCCCAGAATACTGGAGAAGCCAGAAATGTGAAATATCTGAGGGAAGTCATAAGGACTGTGAAAAGCCAGCCCAAGAGAAAGGCCATGAGAACTGCAACCACTGGCAATACCATAGAGGTAAGGCCATACCAGCCCTTAGAAGTTCACATCTCATCACAGCTTGTCCTGGGTCCTAGAAATGTAAACATGGGATTTAATATTTTTGCTGCTGGGTTTTGGGTTCACTTATCCCATGCTTTTCTATCTGCCTATTTCTGCCTCTTACTTAGTCCCACTGTATGTACTGTTTACTTTCCTTTGAGTTCTACAGGGGCTTACAGCTGAGAGTTTGCTAAAGTCTCAGAAGGGACTTTGCGTTTGGAGTTTTCAGCAATACGGAAACTATTATGACTTTGGAAACTCTTAAAAATAAACTAGATTTACGTTACTTACAAGGATGCACATGAGTTTTGGGGGGGCTAAGGTGGAATTTTATGGATTATATCTAGATATCCCTCCAAATCCTCATGCATTCATTGGTGGGGGGTTGGGGAGGGGTGATTGGATCATGGGGATGTAATAATCAGTGGATTAGTCCAGCTTACTTGCTATAAGGAGGTGGGATGTGGTCAGAAGAGGTGGGTAACTGGGGGTGTGGCCTGTAAGGGTTTGTTTCTTCCCCATTCCTTCCTTCATTCACTCTCTGCTCTCTGCCATGCCATGAGTGAGCAACTCTCCCAAACCATAAGCTTCTGCCACATGGTCCTGCCTTGGAGCAAGCTGACAGTGAACTGAAACCTCGTTGGATAATGTAACTAATTTTAAACTGTGAATTTTATAATAATAACATATTTTATTAATATATTACTAATTATTAATACATTATTATTATTATTCAGGATTGGCATGCATCTTTTCCCTTTCATAACAGTTTTCCATGATTAGCTGCATATTCCTGATAGTCATGGATTTGAGATTGCATCTTATAGTGGCATTCATTATAACAGGCATACTGATAGATCCAGGGATCACTTTTGACAGCTCCTTAATTTTATTGACGTATCCGCAAATCTTGCACAAGATCCCAAACGCTGACCAAAACTCAGGAAAATTTCTGAAATGTCACAGTGTTCTTTCTGATAATGATAGTTTTCCAAGGTTTCCAGTGAGCATGGGTCTTAAAATCTGTTCCTCTACTTAACTGCATCTTGAGTTAGACCTTCTCAATCTGTTTTTATGTTACTAACCCCAAGATATAGATCTATTGGTAATGAAGTTCCTTCTAAAAATCAAAACAGAGATTGTGAAACAGTGTCATTTTAAGTGGCCTGGTCTAGATGGATCTTTATAGACTTTTCTGCCCCTCCTACCATGTCTAGTTATATCCAGCAGATGTATTAAAGTTACAGTAGTTCTCCTATGTTAAAAAGAAAAAGCCTCCTTGGGAGTATTAGGCATTATTCTAAACCTTTGATTTCTGCTATTTAGATTTATTTCAAAAGGAGTGATTCTCCAAATCTCTTCTTTGGTCAAAATGGACCTATAAACTGGGAAGAAATTTAGCCTCAAGACTAGTACATGGAGAAGTTTGACATCTGTGCATGCTTAAGGAAAGAATCACCAATCTGGTGTGCAGATACTGCTATTGACTTTAATATTTGTGCAATTACCAAATTTATGCTTTTGGGTGGTAGACTGAGTTTCTTAAATCAAGGATCCTTATGGAACAATATGTCTAGAGTGTTATCTAAATGGTTGTGCTTTGACCCAGAGAATACTGTTCTTTATCAAATTCTCAACACATGAGAAAAGAACAATTATCTCCTACTCCTCTTCAACTATTTTCCTTCCTTCTTGGGCTGTACCAAAATCTCCAGCCAAAGTATGGTACCCTCAGCTCCTATTTTTTTTCATATTTGGTATCATTTTGGCCAAGGACTAGAGGAGATTCTATAGAGTCTCCCATATGTGCTAGCACAGAGGATCTCTGTGAGGAAGGTGAAGGTGTAGTGGGACAACACATCAGAGGTGGAATGGAGTTTATGCAACCAGTCAAAACTACTGATAGAGCTCACTCAGTGACAGTAACTACCATCTCTCTGAATCCCATGGTATCTCAGAGACTCCAGGCTCAACACAATGTACTTTCAGTGTATATTCCTACTGCAAGTATCTAGAATTCATTAGACCTTGAAAAGGAGCTTGAGCTTGGTAGAGCTCATAGAATAGTGAAAATGATTATTATTTGAGATTCACCTGCAAGCATAATTGGCGTATATGGTAGACAGATTTCTAAAATGGTCCCCAATTCCTACCCTCCAATGTTACAGCCTCAATACACCTTCTTCTCCCAATTATGAGCGAGATTTGTAATCTGTAGAAATGCCATTCCTAAAAAATGAAGGAATCTTGGAGATACAATTAAGGTTCCAAGTGAGTTAACTTTGGTTTAATAAAAGGGAGATTATCCCAAGTGAGCCAGACTTAATCAAGACCCACACAGAAGAAAGAGCTGCTCTCCTACTTGTTTTGAAACAAGCAAACAACTATGTTGGGAACTTTGTTTGGAGAGCAGTCACTCCCAGGAGCTGATGGCTTTAGTCCTTCAACCACTAGACAACAAATATATAAAATGCTCGTAATTCAAATTCTGTCAACAATCCAAATGATATTAGTAGAATATGTTCAATTCCAGATGAGAATACACCCCAGCCACAACCTTGAGTGTACCTTTATGAGACTGAGCAGAGAGCCCAACTAATCTATGCCTCTGAGACAATAATTAGGAGACAATAAATATGTACTGTTTAAGCAGCTATATTTGTGGTGCTTTTTAGGAACAATAGAAGAATAAAAAATTCTACATCTTTTTCAGTTGCTTTGTATACATTTTCCTAAGATTTCACCAATCCCACGAGAAATATCTAATTGGAATTTTATAACTTATGTTGAATGATTTGAACCATTTGCTTCTTGTCTCCATCTGATCAGTCTTGAAGTTCACACCAATTTTCCAATGACCACCAGTTGTCCCTCTTTTCCCCTTTACATTAAAAAGGAAATCCTCCAAGGCTTTCTCAGTTTGTCAGCATGTACATTCAATTCTGTCTGTACTGCTAAGTAGAAGGTTGATAACATTAAATGCATGCCAGAGAAAAGAGTAAAAGTGGGAGATGTCCTTATCCATTCATCCTCATAAAAAAGAATTATAAACTCCCAATGCCAACTGTTTTAAGATAATGGGGAATAGTAAGCCTATTATTATTTATAGACTTTACTGAAAAAGAAATCTAAACTGAGATACTGTCTGTTTTTTTTCTTATTTTTAAAAAAACATTTCATTTTTTTATAATGCTTTTTTTTCCCTTTCTTTCTTTTTCTTTTTGTACCAGGGATCAAACTCAGGATCTTGTGTTTGCAGGGCAGCAGTGGTGCCACTGGAGCTAAATCTCTGGCCCTACTTTCTCTACTTTCTATTTGAAGTTAACTGTAAAAGTAGGGAGTATCCTGGAGAGTATCCATGCCTCTCAACTTTTTCAAGGTTGGTTGGCTAAGCCTGATCTTTCATGAGTTCTTGCCAAAACTCATTTTGATATTTTCGTCTTTAATCTCAACCAAAGTAACTTACAAAATTTTTCTAAACTTACCTTAAATTTAGAAGACCTTTTATATTCTCTCTGTCTGGGATCAAGATATTAGGATATACTTCCTTGATTTTTTCTACAGTGAAGGCCTTTTCTAGAGCAACAGTATTTCTTATCTAGGAGTTGTCTTCTTTAAAGTGTATGCTGATGTATTAGGCAGTGGAGAGGTCAATGCTTGTCTGCACTTAAAGTTACTGAGACATTCTGTTATTGTACCATTACTCTGGTGGTTCAATATTATTCTTTCCTTATCATTTGCTCTGTTCTTTTTCCCAAACCATCTATTTGTGTATCATCTGATATCATATTCTATTACTTTCTCAAAGCCAGATTTCTTGTTGGGATCTCTTGTTGATATTGTTCTACCAGTGCTACTATGTTGTTCCTGGATCTTTACTCTTTCACAGGGAGAAATCCACTATTATTTAAAATTCTCTAATGAATATTTATTACTCATCATGACTTTTCCTGCATAATATCTCCTGTAAAAATTAATTGAGAGATTTTGAATAAACTTTCAAAATAAAAACACCATTCTATTATAAAAGCTTATATTTTCCCAAAGGCTCTTCTGTGATCACATTTGTTTTTGTATTTTTTCCATTCTCAATTAAAGAATATTGCTGAGACCATAAATATTTGCACTTAATTTTCTCTCACTCCATATCTCTCCATAGTCTACAAATAGTAAAGGTGACATGGTGACATAATGCTAACTCATTCCTGTAGTGTATTTCATTGGGAGAATATTTAATGAAACAACTGTCCAAATACAGTAATCCCAAACCTTAACCTTCATACATGTAACTGTATCATCATGTTCTGCCATGTCTAAAAAGGATATAAGTCTGATTTATTATCAGAAAAGGGGGAAGAACTGTAGCTAAATGCTTTAAATGTCAAAAGGTTGCAGCAATATATTTATTTACTAAGCCCATTAAATTATTTTTTAACCTGAACAGACACTCTGAATTCCTTCCTGCTCCATTGCTATTCTATCTTTCTCTTCTCTGCTTCCAACCCCCACCAGTCCTTGAGGTTTCAATTGTATCCTACTATCAACCCATGTGCTCAAGCCAGGAGGTTTTGTTCATTCCATTTGACCAAGATAAACTCAAATATTTTCATTCTGGTTCAACATAGAATATAAACTTTTCAAACTTGTTTTGCTAATCAAAACATACCTTTAAAACACAATGTGCTATGTAGTATATACCTTGAAATACAATGAATTACATAGTATGTAATATCATATATAACAGGTTTCACAAAATACTATATTTATGACCTTTACTCTAAAGATACGGATGGGAGGGATTAAGTGACTGAAATGGATAAAACACCATTCCCCCTAAAACACCTGTTTTGTTTTTTCACTTAAGTAGAAAAACTCAGAAACGGTGTTGACTAAAACAATAGAAAGAAGAAATAGCCAACAGAACAAACCTGTTTATAGGTACAGAGAACACATTCCTGGAGAATTCAACTATAGGAGGAATCCAGATAGCACCTGTAAGAAGCATCCACCCCAATCACACACCAGACCATAGCAAATAATGGTTAAAACACATTCAAACACAACCTAAAGTTTGAAAAGAGACTTATAAAGAAGTTGTCACCACAGGTAATATCTTTGAATCTCACACAGGCAATTCTCAGATGGGTTGTGTGTCATGAAATCTGGACTACGGCTGTCAACCCCAGCTAGGACACAATCTGGGAGCACACAAGAAGAGTGTGGAGAAAAATGGAAGATGTAAGTGGTCCCTGGAGCAATAACTAACTAACTATCATTGGCATCCACTTTGCTTTTGTTTGAAAAGTTTCCTTGTTTATTTCGTTACTTTTGTATAGTGAAAATACATATTCCATCTAGAAGATACTGCATTTATTAAAATGGAGAACCACACATACCCCTTGAATTTAATGTGAAACATGAAAGTACCTATAGGCATATCTGAAAGTCTATGTAAAATATTTGGAAAAAATACTGAATTCACTACATATATAGACATTGCCAGGAAATATTAAGAAGTATCATTTGAAAACTTTAAACCAAGGCAAAACAATTTATCGATTCAAAGTCAAAAAGGACTTATGAGGGAATGCTAGCAAATGTAGTTTATAGATGAAAAAACTGAATCCAAAAAGATTGTTTTGCCAAGAAAATATCATATAAAGGTTGCAGAATCAAGAAGAGGATATGTTCATTTGCCATCTTGCCACCCACCACTTTCTACAATTTCATATACTCTCAGTAGTTCAAGATCTAACAAACAGTTGACTCACTTTTCAACAAGTAGCTGTTGTATTTATTGCAGTGTGGGAATGGCACTTGCAAAGACATTATAGGAAAGAATGAACAATCCTGAATATAAAGTGGAACAGCTGCAGTTTAGCAATACTTTTCAAACACAGCAATCCTTAGGTTAGTATTATTTGTTCAATCTTCAAATCAATCATGCTGCAGAAATACATATGAAAGTTTTTTGTGTATCAAGCACAGAGTATAAAGATGTAAAAAATCCTAGAGTCTTCTGTCAGTGAGAAGCTTCATGTATTTTGTATCTTTTAGTCCTGTAAGTATACATATATAAAGATTTCAATGAGGAACAAAGCATTTTTTTCTTTAACTTATGTAAAATATTTTCCATTAAACTTAGCTGTCAATTAAGTTTGCAGTAAACCTATATCTAAAGAGTCTCAATGTAGGGGGAATCTGTACCCTTTGTTTATTAGTTATAATCTTTCAAATTTGTCAACATGAGAGCATCCCTAGATTCAATCTCAGATAGTTCTCTCTTATCTACATTCATTTCTTAGTGAGTTCATCCAGTCTCATGGTTTTTAATACCATCAATATGATGTCAGTTTTCTAATATATAATCCCTGCTAGAAGTTTCTTTTCAGTTCCACATTTGTATACAGTACCAACTGCCTATGTGATGTCTCCATTTAAATGTTTTAAAAGAGAAGAAATCTCAAATTTTACATGCCAAACTATGACTGACCCTGACAGGCTCTGTTATTATTTCATGTGTCCTTATCTCAGTAAATAACAATTATATTCCTCCATTTGCTCAAATTAAAACCTTGGAGTCATTTTTTTACACTTTCCTTTCTTGTATATCTCACAAATGCTCCAGAAATTTTGGCTCTATTTTAAAACCATAAGCACAGTTTCCATCATTTGTCATCACCTCTAATACTATTAGCTTGGTTCAGGTCATCACTAGCTCCTGACTGGGTGACCACTCTAATCTTATACTTGGTCTCGGCATGTACCCTAGCCTTCCTGCAATTACTTCTCCAGGACATCAGCTGAGAAGATCATTCTACTCCTCTACTCAAATCCATACTAAAGCACCTCATCCTACTCAAATGAAAAACCAAAGTTCTTATAATCACTCATATAGATCTACATTTCACATTTGCTGCTTCTCTCTTGATATCTTTTCTGATGTCATCTTTTGCTCCTACCTATTTCCCTTTATCACTTTGGCTGAAGCACCTCTGTATTATTTACTTTCCTATCACTGGTACAAAATAACTGATATCTACACATTAAACGAGGAGAGTTTTATTATGCCTCATAGTTTGCAGAGGATTCGATTGTGGTTGGCAGCTTTCAAAGGATTCAGTCGGTGTTGGTTGGCTCCAATGCAAAAATGGCACGATTGAGGGGATGGTAGAGGACAGTTGTTTATCCTATAGGAGCCAGGAAGGAGAGAGAGAGAGAGAGAGAGAGAGAGAGAGAGAGAGAGAGAGACCAGGGACAAGAATGTACTTGTACTCTTCCAGGTCACACTCCTATTACCCACCCCCAGCTAGGCCCCACCTTCTGAAATCTCATGAATGGATGACTCCAATGATGAGTATAGCATCCCAAGCACCTTCCAAACTCACAAGACTTTGTGGGACACTTTAAATCTAAATCATAATAAAGTCCTCAGCTCCTTTGCACCTGCAGTTCTTTCTGCCTAAAGGGCTATTACTACAGATATCAGCGTGATTCATTCACTTCCTTTAGGCCTTCACTCGAGTGAAAAAACTGGCCACGGGATCTAAATTTGCAACCTCTCTACCAATACACACACATCCCCTCACAATATCACTATTTCCTATTTTTTTTTCTTAATACATAGTTCATGTATTCTTTTTTTGTCTGACTCCCAAACTAAATGCTGCAGTTCACTGAACTATAGCCCCCAGACCAAATCCAGCTCTGCACTTGTTTTTGTAAGTGAGGTTTTATTGGAACACAGTTTGACATGTTTGTTTATGTGTTGCTATTACCACTTTCATATAACCCCAAAGGTCAAAATCATTTACTATCTAATCATTTGCACCTCACTTCTAATCATTTGCAACCTCACTAACCTCTGTAAAACTATAAACTTCCAAGAACAGGAGTTCTTACTTTATTTTCTTTCTTTGTGTCTAGATTCACAGAGTCATGCCTGACACACATTAAGTATCCAATAAGAATTTATTGATCAGTGAATGAATGCATGCATGGAGAATAACTGATCTACACTCTAAGGAAACTGGTAAGAGTATGAAGTTGAATTAAACTTTATATAGGGAGGAATCCACATTAGACATTTAATAGAAGTTTTTGATGAAGTTCTTTTTATTGTTTTTCAACTAAAAAAGGGATACCTATCATTCATTCTAAGTAACGGTGGTAATTTTGTACTGTTGATTTTAAGTGAAATATAAAACTAGCAGTGTAGGTATTGTTATAATGTCAGTTATATTGCTACAGAATCATACCTATAATAGGGCCATTAAAGAAGTCCTCTGAGTGTAGTTATGCAGGACTAAAATTGCCTTAAGGTTCCAATTGAAATCACCTGTGTGACCTTTTCAGGCCCGTTTGCATCTGGTTATCCTCCAAGTGAAAGATAATAGCTAATCCATTTTGAATGCAAAATTGTAGTGGGTATTGTTCATTTGAGTCCAGCAGAAAATGCACCATCCACTCTGGCTTTCAAATTTTAGGCAACAAAATAACCAATTGCTCCCACTGAAAAGTTAAGACTGAGGGTGCTTTATGTGATCTCTGGTGGCACTAGAGGTTTCAGTAATAAAAACAAAACCAGAGCCTCCTTCCTTCCTGCATAACCATTCACAGAAGCACTGGCAACTAAATCTCTTCTCTTTACAGGGAGGAATGGAGACTCCATGGAGCAGAAATGTTCTCCTCTTTATACATGACACTTCAATACTCCATTAAATACATGGGTTTCTGTGTTAGACTGATTGATGGTAAAGATGACAAAAGCTTGAGCAGTCTGTTAGCTTGAGCTGAAAAATGTGTAGCACTAACTGCCTTAAACAGTTAAAAATATAACTCTCTAGCTGTAGTAAAGGCTGTCAAGCTAAGATTTGGGATTAATTGTTCACTGTCTAACATGATTTGTGAATGACTATAGGACCATACCGATTAAATTGTACTTTCCACAAAACAGGCAGCACATGCCTCCTACCTTGGAGAGACCCACAATTTTGCAGAGTAGCAAACATCTGTAATCCATTTGGATGCACAGGTGACAACTCTTTTTGAGTGTTCAGGACCCTGGGACTTCTGGGATATGTGCTATGTCATAAACTTAAATGATGAAAAACCAGCGGGACTCCTTCAACCTTTAATTGGAACCACTCAACGTGGCAAAGAAACTGAGCAACTCTTTTTTATTTCATTTAATATTTTCTCTTACATTCACAAATCATTTATCAGTATCATCTGAAAATGAAAAATGATAAGTGAAGTGGTATTTGGCACAATACATCCAGTTTGTTATCCAGGGGATGGTGTGTATGTGCAAAAGTTCTAGCAATGAAGTCATACCCTGGAGAGGAAGCAAAAGGGGACTTTCTCTTCAGTTCTGGCTGAATTCCCAGGTTTCAACCAATGTGAGTCTACCGGAATCAGTGATAATGTTTTCTGTCATGGCTATAAAATACTTTCAGAGAAACATAAAGTTTTTATGAGAAGAATAGTAAAAGAGATGACTTCTTCTATGCCTGGGGGTTAATATTTGTTCTTGTTGGCTCATTTGAGAATAGCAGAGGTTGAGTTGGAGAAATTAAGACACAAAGGCTGGAGTTTCCCCTTGCCAGTATTCATTATGAATAGGAGCTTGAAGATAGGCTCAATTGCTGAATATTTAGGGGCCCTAATACATTCACAAGTCATGGGTCCAAACAGCAGTATTTGCTGGTTTTATCTAAATGCCAGTCTGCATCAAGTGCTGGCCCCTCCCCCTTGCCTCTTCTCTTCTTTTTCATTAGGATGATAGAATTCTTTCTCTAATAGGTTTCCATATTTCAAGTGTTATTTATTTAGAATAGTTTAATATAAAATGTCAGTGAGTTTACAGACCTTCCCGAAGAATGGGAATGTTAGGATACTCAAACCACATGCTGTCAAAAACTATTTTAAGTTCTCTGTTTCATCAAGTAAATGCAGTTAGTTAAATTGAATTTGGAAGATTCTCTCCACTTTGTGATGAACAGAGAGTGATTATCATACCTGTGATACTCCTGACTTCCACATTCTACAAGTAAAGTAGTCATACTGATCTTGAAGTTTATTAGAGCTTTAAGCTGTCAGGTTATTACTGTCAGTTTCAAGAAAAGAAAAAGTTACTGATGTAAAATTAATTTATTGAATGGAATTGTTTTGCCCTCAGGGAATAACATCACCATTTAATTTAATTTCCCCATCATATTGTCTCATTTGCAAAGGAAAAAATAACTTTTCTTTTTAACAGAATAAAGTGCATTGTACTGAATTGTGTACTTCATCTTTACAGGTTTCACTTGCTCTAGATCATCAGCTGTCATAACAACATGATATACTGCGCAGTAATTCTTGCTTGCTAAATTTGGGAAAACAGTACTGATTTAGCTATTTGCTTATAAGAAAGTGTTAGAAAGATTGAAAATATAAATTTTTTTGTGGTTTTATTTTTCAATATGAAGCACATTTATTATGGAGTGGCTCATACAAAATATGTTTTAAAATATATTTTAAAACAAATGAAAACCTTGAAACCACACATATCCTGCTTGCTAGTGGTACTCTCAGTGTTTGCCCACTGATACAGCTGTGCCCCTCCACTGGAGTTCAGCACACAGGTGTACATGTCCTGGGATGTGGTATCAGAAGGAAGTGGAGACCAAGGCCAAAGAAAGTGCTCAGGATTTCATTCACCTTTCAGAGAGAAGCCTGCAGAGGCACCACAGGCAAAGGTGGACCTGGGGCAGACTACTCTGCTAATCAAAGAAACATAAAGACTCTTTTTGAGTCCTGTTCTCTGAGGTTATTTCTTTGCCACCAGCAATTAAGTATCACACTGGAAAGTTCTCTTGTGTATATAGGCCTAGGAAAATAAGTCTTGCTAGTAGCAATGGCAAGTCCTCAAAGGCTTTACCCCTTCATTTGTGTCTATTCTATTTAAGCAGTTTAGTCTCTTAATCTTTACTCCCCCATTCTCAAAATGAGACCTAATGGAAAAATCAATATTCATTCAATAAACACTTATTGATAACTTATTATGACGGATGCATAACACCTAACACTATAAGTTCAATTTCTAACTTCATGGTGTTTGCAGTCATATCAGGAGGACAATACGATCACATTAAGAACATTGCTTTAAGCCAAATGTGATGGTACATGCCTGTAATCATAGCTCTTAGAAGATCAAAGCAAGAGGATCATGAGTACCAAGCAAAGTTTGGGTAACATAGCAAGATCCTGCCTCAAAAAGAAAAGGGAGAGGGGCAGAAGAGGAAGAGAGAGGACAGGAGAGGAGAGGAGAAGAGAGAAGAGGAGAGAAGAGAGGTGCTACAATGCTACAAAAGAGAGCAGACGCCTTAGTAATATGGCAATATATATCCACAAGTACAGCTGTATAGCTTGATAAGATATTGTGTACTTTCATACAGATCAGGAATGCTGTCCTAAACTCCACTTGTAATCCTCCCAATCCCAGTCACCTTTCCTGTCAGGAAAGACTTTCATTTTCTACACACGTTTTTAGGCAAGGGAAGAATTAAAAACCCACACAGCTAAGTACCATCAAGGACCTTGTCCCAGTAAAGAAATCTATTCTCAATGATAAGATCCTAAATTAATACAGTCTTTAAATATTTTAGATAATAATCTCTACTAAAAAATGCTATCAGAGCAAGGCATTGTTGCACACTTGTAGCCCTACCTGCTTGGGGAACTAAGAGGGAAGGATGACTTGAGTCCACAAGTTCAAGACCAGTGTGAGCAATATAGTGGCATCCTCTCTCCAAAAAATTATTAAAGATTTAATAGCTTGGACCACATGAAACTCCCCTCTCTGCAATTTAAAAACAGTTACGCATCAGCAATCTCATATTGATCACTCTGTGCAAACCAGATGTCATAGACATTCTCAGAAGAGAGTGACTACATCTTATTATACAAAGAAGGCATCTTAATTCTCTAACTTGATGGTCCTCAACTTTTAGTGGGCATGAAGTAACCCAGAAAGACTTGATGTGACATCTCTTGTGTGGAAGGGGGCTGAGAATTTTCATTTTCACAAAGTTTCTAAACATTGCTGCTACTAATCCTGGAATTGTCCTTCAAGAACACAAAGAACTTTGTTCTTTCGCTTCTTAATGGGAAAAAGTGTTATTATTTATATTATATAGGTTTTACAAACCAATAAGCAAAAGATGAACCACTAATCTAACAAATTATAAAGACATTAAACCAGAAAAAAATCACAAAAGGAAAATTAAAATGAGCAATTTACACAAAAAAGTCAAAATTACTAGTGATTAAAGACATGTAATTTAAAGAAACAACTACTTCTTTTGAATACTCAAATGCCAAGAAGTGAAACTATCAATACGCAACCCTAAGGAAGGAGAGAGAAATGGATGCTCTCATATGTTGCTAGTGGAATTATAAATTGCTAAAACCTTTCTGAAGGGTAATTTGGCAACATGCATCAAAAATCTCTAAAACACTTGTGCTTTTTGCTCATAGTTTTACTTTTCAAAAATAGTGCCAAAGATCTCATAAGAACTGTACACTAAGATTTTTATGAGAGCATTCATTAAAGCACTATATATAATACAAATTAGGGTAACCAACATAAACAGCCAACACATATGGTATATAGGATGAAATATTGTAAACCATTATGATAAATCTATTAAAGATTATTTTAGAGTGGAAGAAGTGGGTAAAGTTAGGGAGAGCACTATCGATTAGAAAAACTCTGTTGTTTTTTTTTTCTGTACTGGGGATTGAACTCGGGTCCTTGCGCTTGTGCAGCAGGCGGCAAAAACCACTGAGCTAAATCCCCGGCCCAAAAAAACCTTGTTTTATGCATAGCTATATACAGACTCTACACATTTGCGGTACATGTGTCACATAGAGGTAAGAAAAAAATAATGGAAGGGATTGGGACCTAGAATGTTAACCACAGTTACCTCTGGTCAATGGGAATATAGGCCATTTTCTTTCTTTTATACTTTTTCATTTTCCAAATTTTTTGATAAATTTTATGAAGAAAAGTAAACTAGTTCCAAGACTCCATAGGTTTATTGTTGTTGAGAGAGTAAACTGATAAAATTTTCTGGCAAAAATGTTCTACTCTTTGACCTAGTAATTGTACTCCAAAGGACATAAGTTACAAAAATAGTCAAATGTACATACCGAGTTTCATTTATTGGGAATGCTCATTGAAGCAATATTTATAATAAAATTTGTAACCTCACTAAATGATTTCAAAGAATGGTTAAATGAATTGTGATTTATCCATACCATAGAATTCTAAGCAGCCATTTAAAGAACATGTTGTTGAAGATTAATGACCTGGAGAAATGGTCATTGTCCAATGTGAGGTGAAAAAAAAGCAAAATCAAAAATTATGTACAATATAATCCCACTTTTAAAAAATACTCATAAATTTGCAAAGAAAATGACTGGTAAGAATGCATCCACATTAATAGTGTTTAACTTATTATAGATTTTTTTCCTTAAATTCTTTTATTGGTACATTTTAGTTATACAATACAGTTACATTTATCATTGGGTACTTGTACCTGTACATGATGTATCTTGGTTCTTATTTTTTCCCTAGTCCCTGTCCTCCCTTCACCCCCTCCACCCTTCTCTATTTACAAAGACTTTGTTTCCATTTTTTTTTCCTTTTCTTAAAATTGTTCCTTTCCCTTCTTGCCTTTCCCCTTCCCCTCCCACTTCCCCTATCCCTTGGGACCTTTTCTTCCTATTTCAAAGTACCAATTATTCATTTTAATCATTTTAATCCTTATTTACACTTTCAGATTCACACACCAGAGAAACTATTGGGTATTTACACATGTGTGTCCTATTTATTTCCCTTAAGAGTATGGCCTCAATATGCATCCATTTAGCTATGAATGTCTCTAGTTTGTAGTTCTTTATAGCTGAGTGGTTTTTATTTTCTTATACATATTTTTATCAGTTATCTTAAATTTTCAAATTCATTCATAATATTTTTAAAATTTAAAGAAATATGAGCTAAAAATTAGACTGTAAGAATTTGCAATAGCAAAACTCCTTTTCTAAGGTCATAATCTTTCTCATGGTCATGTAGGCTGTCATTTTTATCTACCATTTAAAGATAAAATGTGAATAAAAAGAAACATTTCACTGGAAAGCAAAACAAGCAATAGCTTAAATGTTTAAAAACAAGGAGCTCTTGTTTATTGGGTTGAACAGTAATAACCCAAGCATCACATTCCCATGATAGAGTCCCTTTGCCTAAATATCCCCTGGAGATTTTGAAAGTGGGGTTCTTGAGGGTTTCACTATTTTTTAACTAGAAACCCAGAGACATAAAGCCCTTAAACTAATATAAAAGATTTGCACCTTAGTTACAAACCTGAACACATTTCTACACACAGCTATTCTGCAAAGCAGCAACTGATACACACTAACAGGAGTTCAGATGCTAGCAATAGGAGAAATACAGAAGGTGGTAATGACCCGTTTCCGGGTAATCAGCCCATGCGTAAAGAACCCTGCATCCCTATCTCTCCCTGTATTCCCAAAATTGACATGAACCCAGGACCCTCCCTCTGGTAAACTCAAGCTGAGCCAATCAGATTTTTCTCTCTCCCTGGACATAATATGGTTAAAAGTAGGCTGTGGAATGGAATGGCCTGAAGGGAACCATATAAAATGCTATTACTGAATTCCTTGGAACTGTTCTCATTTTTTATCTACCCTCCTCTTGGTTAGTTAACTCTTTCTTAAGTTCTGTATGTGACCATATAGTAGTGTCTTTCCCAAGACACACTAAATATGATATATTTTCTAAATAAATGTAGCCTCAAAACATGTAACTCTCCCTGCAACTAGGTATTACCCCTCACCCCTCTTATATGGAAACTTTGGTGATAATATTCTTGTTGAGCTTAAGTTTCTCCTGCTATCAATCAAGAGTCAGGAGACATGTCCCATGGGAGTTAATGACCTGATTCCAAGGAGAACTAAGAAAAATGTTCTTACTGGAGTATAAGTACTTTACATGAACTTCAAGAGTATCATACTAACATATTCAATGGAAGAAGAAAGAACATCTCACAAAAGAAAATCACTAAAGGTGCATTTTGCCTAATGGTCATGTTCTTCTCTATTTTGCTTATGTCACTATGAAGGAAATAGCAACATTTGCCTAGGCAAAAAAGACACAATTTTATAATTATTTTTATGATAAAAAATAGTCTCATTTCTAGATGTCTTTTGAGGCCTTTATTTACAACCTCTGGGAGGGGAGTTTGAAATAATATGAAACTTATGGTGAGAAAAAATAAGCAGAAGTATTCCTTTGAAGTGTTCTTAATAAATTTTTAAATTAATTTCAGGCTGATAGGTCTCAGAAATCAATTTAAACTATTTAACTCACCATGCAAGAATGAAATTATTTTTTTAAAAAGGTAAGCTGAAAAATTTCGAAGGCTATATGCAGAAAGCCTTCAGCAGACAGCAGGAAGGGAAACTGCAGACCTATAATGAGATTAGGACGGTTTTTTTCTTGGGAAAAGTGTTCACTGAAGAGGACTACAAGGTCAAATTCAAAATACCATCAGACTTAGGAACAAAACATATCTGAACTCCAACCAGCTCATTACCAGGCAATCTTAACCTAGACAGAACCTGGTTAGAGACATAATTTTAGTCCTATTTTTTGAAGTTTACCTTGCAGGTGCTAGACTATATCATTTCCCTTTATAAATTTGTCTAGGCAGGATTGTTTACTACCCTCACATAAATAGTGACTCTTTTCCCATTCATTCCTTCAGTACAAAGAGTAGTATCCTTGTCATATCATATCTTTAGCCTCTTGGATGGGCACAAGGGATTAGACACACAGAGGAAATCTGTGAGGGTTTTAAGGACTTGGCATATGTTATGCAAATGTAAGCCAATGCCAACCATTGCCATTAAGCACCACCTAGATTCTATTTTCAGTCTTCCAGATCAAACGTTTGTGTTTCTAATTACAATACCAAGACAAAAGTGTACACTGTACAAATATTTGAATTATTTGAAGGAAGTATTGTCCCCCATTAATGCCTTGTTCTTCTCCATATTATAAATCTCTGGATACAGTCCTTTCATCAAGAATGAGATTTCAGGCTAGCTATCTTTTCAATTCCATTCCATTCCATTCCATTCAATCTAATCCAACTGCACCTTGTAACTACTTATTGAAAATTTCCCTATTCTAATCTAAGTTAGTTCATGTTAAATAAGATCCACAATCTTACTATGTATTTGCACTGTTTCTTGCTACCTTTAAATACGCATATGTCCTTCATTTGGTGGTGGAGAAATAAAGCATTCATCTAACTGAGCATATAGATTCTCTCTTCTGTCTTTCTCATATGCAAGCATATACATGTACATACACAAATATGCTTTTCTATTTTCTATCTTCATATAAATATACATATTAAATATTAAATATCTATTTTAGAAGAATTTAATGAAAAATTTTAAAAGAAAGTTATGAAAATTTTAACCATGCAGTTCCTTACTCCACACTTGCACACTCATTCATTCACACCCACATGCACACTCATACACTTTTTTTTTTCTTATTTGAATCAGCCACTACAGCTGCCAGTGCCTCAGGGGCTTTAAACATCAATCAGTTTCACAGCTGGAGGCAGAGTGATCTACAGCAATAAAGCTTAAAGTGCTTCCTTTTCTGATATAATTTGATTCTTCCATTAGAGCACACATTCTCTCTTTTTTTTTAAGCCAAAGCAAATGTACTCTGTCCATTTCAGGGCAAATAAATAGTTACCTTAAAGAGGCAGAAGGTATTAGTCACTAGTTAGAATGCTCGGTGGAGAAAATCCATCCAGTAATCCTTACTTCTGCACCACTGAGTTTTTCACCTTTGTTTCTCAGATTTACCCCCCACCCCACATCCTCAGGGCTGCCTCTGACCTTGGATCTGCTGGGGTGGAGTGAATCCAGGTAGATATAATAATAAAACAGGTTTTATTGAACATGATCTTGGGTTTCTAATCCTATAGATTTCAATGAAATACAGAAAGGTGCCATAAAAATCATCTTTTTTCCCATTGGAACTTAAGTCTCAAAGCTACTTCATCAGGTAGAAATAACCCTTTTGATCACAAGTATTAAATAATCTTAAATATGATGTATTCTTGTTTCTCTGAAAAGCTCACTGTACCTGTTATTTTTGACTTTTTAAGTTTTTTTATTAAGTCATTCTAGAAAAGGTAGAAAGTGATCTGGATTCCACTAAACTGATGATAGTTGCAAAGAATGTGAGAATAAAGAATAAATAAAAAACAAAATAAAATTAGATAATAGGAAACAGGGAGATAATTTTTTAAAAATAGAAAGGGGACAATGAAGGTAATAATTATGTACTACAAACATATACTGATAAAAAACAAAAATAAAAAATAAAGATAAATAAGGATGTGTATTCAATGATTAAGGGAAAGAGGTACATTCAAATATTAATGGTGAAAGTAGGTCAGAATCCATCTGTGGAACATGGCATGTCTAAAAAGCCTGATTGGAATACTTGTATGTTTGCTTTCAGAAAGATGTTGGCAAAATTTCAGCTTTTTAATATATCATCTGCTGCCACTACCGTCCCATTCCAGCCATTGACAGTAATACTGTAATATTTGTGGTTGCACTTCTATTTGCTCTCTCAAGCTTTATATCATTTCTTTTCTATGAATCTATGAAACCAATTTATACTAACATTTATAGTGATAAAATCAGAAAGTATTAAAGCTAAATGGATCCTTAGAAATTTGTAACCCAGCAATACTCCTCCATTCACCTACACTATATAAGTGGGGTATACAAAACTCAAGAAGTTTAAAAAATCAACATAAGTAGTTACTTATCAAATGGGTATTTGAACCCAAATTTTTCATTACAGTGGTCTATAATGTGTCCCCATCACATTCATATGTTGAAGCCCTAAATGTAACTATTGGTGAAGTTTAAAAGGTGGTAATTATGGTTAAATGAAGACATAAAAGTGAAGCCCTTACAGTTTTTTTAATTTGCACTTTTCTAATGGTCATGGATGTTGAACATTTTTTCATGTATTTATTGACCACTTGTATCTCTTCTTTTGAGAAATGTCTATGCATTTCAGTCACCCATTTTTGACTGGGTCTTTTATTTTGGGGGGAGTCTAATTTTTTTAGTTCTTTATATATGCTAGATATTAGTCCTCTATTTGAGGAGTAGCTGGCAACGTTTTTCCCACTTTGGAGGTTATCTTTTCACACTGTTGGTTGTTTTCTTTGGTAAGCAGAAGAAATTTGATAAGGTCCATTAGTTGATTCTTGGTACTATTTCTTGTGCCATTGGGGTTGTGTTCAGAAAGTCCTTGCCTATGAATGTACCTTGAGACCATAATGTTAGGTGAAATAAATCATACAACAAGCTTAAGTACCTCATGGATTGTCTTATATGAGAAACCAAAACTATAGATAAGCACAAAATAAAAGATACGTAATAGGAAGTAGGAAGATAGATCTTTTTCAAATGGGAAGGGGATCAAGAGATAGAAAGAAGGGGGAAAAGAAGGAAGCAAAAATGGATGGAACAAGGATTGAGAAGTGTCATGTACATGTACCAACTCTCCATAAGGAATGTAATCATTATGTAATGCAAACATGTACCGGTAACAAATAAGAATTGGGAATGAAAAAAGTGAAGCCCTAGTCTGACAGACTCAATGAAAGAAAAAGACACTAGAGCTCTATTCTTAAAACAAAAAGCAGCCATCTCCAAGCCATTAAAAGTTCTCATCATAAACAGAACACCAAACTCTGCCGTAAGTCTGATCTTGCACTTTTCAGCTTCTAGAAAGATAAAAAAATAAATGTCTCCCACTTAAGCCACTCATTCTATTGTTTTTGCCAAGGCACCTGGATCTAAAATACAGGAATCTTGTGCGATGGCTCTATCTGACAGATGAGAAAATCCAGATCCAAGAGGTTAAGTAAATTGCCTATGACTACCAAAGTTCTAAACATCAGGTTTCCTTCTTTTTAAGTATAGTTAACTCTCTAGTAGCTGCTTTAGAGATTTGAAAAGAAAAATACAATATTACAATGTATTGAGGATTTTGATAAATTATGACATCTTTTCAAATAAGAATTACCAAATCTAGATGGAAGGAGTAGTTATGAAAATTTAAGAGTAATCTACTTTGACTAATTAATGTTACCATCCCAACATAATTCATATGGCTGGAAAATAAACATTTAAAATAAAAGCCCTTTCAATATAATCGACTTCAGGTGGTTGCTATGAGCACAGCCTAGCTGGAACAGCTGGTTCTGGGCATGGCCTGGAGCTCTGACCAAAAAGGGCTCGGCAGGGAGCAGTTTGGAGTAGGCCAGGCAGAGGGATGGGTCCCTTCAGAGAAAGACTACATTTTAAAGGGAAGATATTTTTTCCATCCTCAGAGCATTTTCAAATCTTGGTACTAAAGAGGGGGAAAAAAGGTATGTCTTTTCTTTGAAATATTGTTTTTTTTCTGAAAAGACCACCCTCTCTCCAAGCCTTGGAAACTTCAAACAGCCTGACCGAGAAGCCACAACTCCTCTGGTTGAAGAAGCTGTTATCTTGAAAGCTGCTACAGGCTATAAGCTCTTAGAGGGTCCTGGAACTCAAAGTCTGTTTGTATTCATTTTTAATAAGCTAAATGAAAAGTGGGAAAGAATTCTAAGTGTGAGTACACATGCATACATGTGTTTATCTATATATGCACATATTCTTATATTTTAACAATGTACATATAATATTTGGTTAAACATGCACCTGGCAAACTAATGTGTTCTTTAAAAAGTACGCAGAATTCAAACACAAATGTAATTTGTAATTTAAAAAATTGTGATTAAGCTTTTCAACTAAATATATTCTTGCAGCAAATTTCCTGTGAAATTTTAATTAGATTTCATACTTTTTGTCTTATTTTTATGCACCTCACATTTTACTACTCCATAAGGATTTGACATAATTTCCATGTGTTTCTCTTACCTGATATTATAGCTTAAATACACTTTAAATGCATGAATTAAAGGGCAAAATCCAAAGTCAATGACTACAGTGAATATTAATTTTAATCCACTGTCTCTATTTTTGACACATCCTACCCTGTGGATACATCTTGTGTCTCCTTGGAATGTATAAATGTTAATCTTACATTCTATAGAGAAAAAAATCCTAAGTTGCATAGATACACCCACATACATACCTTAAACTCTAAACGGGGAAAAAAAAAGTCTCAAATATTAACCCAATGCATCTTTGGGTTACATCTAACACTCTTTGACTCCACTTCACACCCCCTCTACACACTTTCTATTCTAAACGTGACCTTGGTAACTAACCACCCTCACACAAGTCTGATCAGAAATACCTGACCTCAGTGGCATTTCATTTTTTTTTTTTGAGATAAGATCTTACTATATAGCTCAGGCTGGCCTTGAACTTGCAGCAATTCTCCTGACTCAGCCTCTTCATTATTTTTTTACCTAGAGTTTCCTTGATGAACCCACCAAGTCATTTGACACAAGCACAACAATGAGTATAGGAAATCATCCTCCTATACAATGACCCTTGACGATGACAAATGTCACTGTGACATGGTGGATAAACGCACCCTTCTTCACATTTCTCACATGAACAAAGCATAGTTGTATCTTATATAATTGGAGAGTTTCCAGTAAAACACAGCATCCAGATGTCTCCACGATTAACCACATACCCTTGTAGAGACGTTTCTTCTCCTGGATGCCAGTATGCCAATGGTCCTCAAGCATGGGTGATTTTGCTCTCTCCCTCTGACACTGGGAAGATGTAGCAGTATCAAGAGACATTTTTAATTGTCACAGCTTATTAAAATCTATGGGATAGAGGCTAGGAATGCTGCTAAACATCCTAAAATATACAGTACAGGCAGGTAACAAAGAAATATCTAACCCTAAACATCAGTTTTGCCAAAGTAAAAAATACTGTAAAACTTCTACCCACTAGTTTTTTGAAATCTCTTACTACAATAATAAACCTAGAACTTAGTTATGTCTCAGGCTCTAATTCTTAAGATAATCTACCCCAAGAGATCACCAATATCTACTGTGTGCTTTCCTCAGAGAGAGAGAGAGAGAATTGTCAGCTCTAATTTTTATATTTTTTTCAAGAAAAAATTATCATGCTCTTTTAATTTGATGTAAATATATTTGAAGAGAAAGGCTAAATTAAAACCTAATGACATTTAGAAAAAAAGAAGGTTGAAAATTAGCAATTTATGTTCAACTCAAGTAAGTTTCACAGTACAGTATTTGATTCTGGACAGTAAAAGCTAAAGTTTAGAGAAAGATTTCCCTCAATCACAGCTCTTCATTTTCTAGATGGCAACTCCAACATTAATATCTAGTAGAAATAAGAAAGTGGACTCTAAGTTCTCTGGAGGCAAGAACTTGTTTCATCTTTGAGTTTTTCACAGCTTTCAGTTTGTTTCTACCCAGAAAAATGTTCGGTTAGCTATGGAATTTGTCGCAGACCACAATAATGCCTCGTCTCTTGATTGTAATGCACTGTTATTCCCATGAATGACCCTTGAGCTGTAGTATAAAAATGGACAATTAGGCTAGATTATCATGTAGCCATTTAAAAATAGCATTTTTTGTCACTCCTAAGGATTCAGTTCCCAATTTTCTGTCATCTAGGTATGTGGATAATTTATTTCAATCAAATTTTCTGTTTGAACATTATCATCTATCGGGTCACACCTTAACAGAACTATCTTAATGCCCAGTGAGTTTGATTTTTCTTCTAAAGAAGCAAGGCAACGAAATGACTTCCTGCTTTTTTCCAATTTTTATTTTTTTATTAGTGCTTGTTTGCAGCACATAATCATTCTTTGTGGAGAGTTGGTACCTGTACATAATATATCTCAAATTCTTTTACATCCCCTTTCCCCCCTCCATTTCTTGATCCCCTTTCTGTGGGAAAGATCTACTTCCTATTATCTATTTTCCTATTCCTATTATCTTCCTATTATCTATTTCTGTGAGAAAGATCTACCCTACTTCCTATTATCTATTTTTTATTTTGTGCTTTATTTATATTTTCGGTTTCTCATATAATAAAAAAATGTGATATTAAAGCCTGTGTGTCTGATTTATTTCATATATTATGGATTCAAGAGTCATTCATTTTACTACAAGTGACTTTTATCCTTCATGTCAGAGTAGTACTCCATTCTGTATAAATATCACGTTTTCTTTATCCATTCATCTGTTGATGGACATGTAAGCCACTTCCAATATTTAGTTATTATGAATTGTGATGTTATAAACATAGGTATGCATGAATCACCAAATTATGTCTAACTCTTTTGGGAAAATACCCACAAAAGGAATAGTTGGGTCAAATGCAATTTCTAGTTTTAGATTTCTGAGGAGTCTCCATACTGATTTCCATGGCGGTTGTGTTAACTCATATTCCCACCAAATATGCTGAGGAGGTCCTTTTTCATCAAGAAATCAAATAATATCAAAATGACTTGCAAAGAAGTAAGTGTATTTCAGGTGTAGCTTAAATCTTCTCTGAATTCTTTAAACTCCACTCAATCTACAAAATTGGCCAAATTAAAGAAAAAAATTGACCTAAGGATTCTAATGATCTAGTTAGACCCTGAATTTAAAAGTTTCCCTTTTGTCATTCAAGTGTATTTTTTCAGTGAAATTAGGGAGAGAATTCTCCTCACTTTTTTATTAAATTTGAGTCAAGATTTGAGAGTGTATGGTGCAACCAAACTAAGCCTCTCATTTCAGAAATCAAAACATTTAGCTTGGGGAGATATTGACCAAAAGATCCAAATTATAGTTAGATAGGATGAATGAATTCTGGAGATAACAAAACTGTGATTGTAACTAGTAGTAAAGAATTATATACATTAAAGTTAATGAGAGAATGGGTTTAAATCTTTCACCCCTACACATAGAAAATGATAACTATGTGAAGTGAACTGTATGTTAATTAGTTTACTTGTATAACCATTTTGCAATGTATACTTATAGCAAAATATAACATTATATGCCATAATTATGTGCAATTTTTGTCAATTATGCTTCAATAAAAAACTTTAAAGAGCATAATATATAAATATATATAAAGAGTATAATAATATATAAAATAAAATTATTTAACTTGTCTATGGGCAGCCCCCAAAGAGGACTCAGTGTTTATTAGTAGACTGTTTTGGTGTCTATGAGCAGGATCTTCTTTAATTTTAGAATAGTAGTAACACTGCTTCACAGTTTTGCTTCTGTCATCTAAATAGTCAGTGACAGCATTAGTGTCAGACAGAGAATGGAGGTGTAAGAGGACAACAACACAGATGTGCTAGCTACAATATAGCTTCTCAAAGGTGAGACCTGAACCTAACCCTGAATGAACCCTGACAGCAGTGCTGTGCCAAGATCTTAAAACCTCTTGGCCTTGAAACTCTTGGCCTTCTCTTCACCACGGAGGGACCATAATATAGTATTTATTCTCCCAAAACATTAGCAGACATTCAAAGGATGAATGTTTCAAAAGCATCCTGTGGAGAAAAAAAATGCCCTGGCAACATGTAACAGTTTTATTAATTCACCTTGTTTTTAATGAATCATTAAAACTGAGCCCAGAACAACCCACCTGTTGTGAATTCTTTCTTCAAGCTTGCTTTATGCTCACCACCCTGAACCTGAAATCTTGTTGAGAATGACCGTGAATCTAGAGTTTTAAGGTTCGTTAATCATACTCCCTGCTGCATATACTTTCTGATGCACTATGATGTTGAATGAGATTCCCATATTTATGTAAAATTATTAGCAGAACTTTTTTATTAAAGACGTGCTTTATTGATCTTAATAAATCATAGTTTGTCAGGACGTTGCTGACTTCTTCTCAAGTAAAATGGGGCTTGACTGTGCAATATCAGTGTTTATGCCATGCTCGCATTGTTTAAGGTGAGGCTTTGAGTAGTTTTACTGCTTTTGTTTATATAGGTAAACCTAATCTGCACATTTGAAATGATTGATGAACTGCAGCCCCACTTGGAGTGTTTGTCATCACTCATAGGCTGAAGTGACATTTCTTTATGTATTTTGGCATAAACATATGCAACTACTGGCAAAGCATTTGACCTTAGAGTCTTACTATTTGTCATTCTAATCTTTTTTTGCCCAAAGTCAGGCAAGTTACTGTATATTCTATCTCCACACACATTGCTAATTATTCAACAGACAGTAAAATAGTCTCATGGCTGGGATTGCATAAATTGCTGAATGTGCGATCTTCATTTCTCCAGCCAGGCAGTAAGGTATAATGCAGTAAAACAAATAAAGTTCAGAAGCATATAAATGTCAAGGAAGACAGCCATAATTAACTACAATAGTTTGTCAGGATGATCTGCAGCTTAGATCAATGAAAAAAAAAGAGGGAGGAAGAGGGGGATAGGAAAAGGAGGAGGAGGAAAAGAAGGAGGAAGAGTAAGAAGAGAATGAGGGGAAGCAGAGGAGAGAGGAGAGAGAAGAAGTTCTGAGGGTGGAATTTTGCAAATCAAACAGAGAATGATTAAGCAAAATTCAGTAAGTACAAGTACTCTCAAATACAATTTTCCTATAATGGGTCTTATTTGATGAGCAAGTTAACCAATAACCAATGTCATGTAGAAAAAGATAAACGGAGCCTTCCTAACCTCCAGGCTCAGAGTTCAAACTTTTTGTCGCATTATTTGAAAACTTTGATTATTTATTGGTGAAAACTTCAGAAAAATAATTAAGGTGCGAAGTAATTTTCTGAGGAAAGCAATCACACCTTCTTTGGAGAACTTGGCTTTTGTTGCATCCCTGTGAGATCTTAATGTCCAACAATACAGAAGAGGAGAAGAAAAAATAAATCAATCTCAAAGCACTTTAATGGGAGAAACAAAAAAAACAGTGATATCTTTATTGGTTAGTTCATGGAGTATATACTGTGAAGAGGCAAATGGTTAAAGTTTGGTTGAAAAAATCAGTTTTGAGATAGTATATAGAATACAATTCTAAGGCTAGACATTAATAAGAAACAAGGTAAACTGTAGCATAAAATCAAGTTAAAACTTCACAAAAAACACTGCTTAGTTTCATAATTTGCTGTTGTAGCCTGAGTACCCCAGAGAATTATGAACCCTGGTGTCAAAATAACTACAGTACACCACGTTCATTAAAGTGACCAAGTCCCTTCAGTCCATTCTTTTGTTCTTATCAGTTCTTGTTTTATCTATTTTACTCGTTATAAACTCTGATGATATAACCTGTATATCTAAGCCTTCTTCAGTGTTCTTTTAATAAACATGCTATTGCATAAAACAATCCGATGTTAAAATTATCATTGAAAAGAAATTATGATTTTGTATGAGTGTAGATACAGAAGTGTGTAAATAACTCTCAATGCAACTTGGTGGGTTTATTTGCTGACTATACATAATAAAAATTCCAATACTTAGAAACACACTTATGTTTAAATTGATTGGTTCACATTCATTCATTCATTCAACAAAGTATGTCGAATTCCTACTTTGTGCTAGGATCACTTTTAGGAGTTGTGGATTGAACAATGAATTAAAGCATTATTTCACAAAACTGTTTTACTGGAGAAAACTGACAATAAACAAAAATAGAAAGATAGCTTAATATTTGTCAAAATAGCAATCGGTATTGCTGCAAAATAAAAAGGTAAGGGAATAGAAGATGCAGATACCATTTTAAATAGTGTGTCAGAAAAGTTCAGTTAGGATATGTGTTTAAATGAAAACTTCTAATTGGGATGAGGATAGCAAATGAGGATTAAAGTGACCATTGATGATTCAGATAAGGTTCTTTATTATTTGAGGAGCTCTTTCTTTTCCCCATCTCTTCTATTTTCTTCTCTCCCTACTTTTATTTTTCCAATTACATTGCTATGTATAAAATGCTGACTTTTATTTTCTTGAGTATTTATTACTAACACAGAATCCTTCAGATGAAGATGATAGCCTCTCTTCAAAGATTAGAATTGCTATGTCCCCTAACACTTATATCGGGAATCTCTTCAGATAACCTCTCAAAATTATTTTTTTGCCAATAGATAGTTACCTTTACATATTTTTTCCTTGAATTAAGAGAAGCTTCATTTTTCTCTACAGAGATGATTTATCAGCCAACTTTTCCTCTAAATTGCTAAACCAATTCAGAAAAGATGAAAGAATTTCTTCTTTCAGGTAAACTTAGAAAAATCAGAAAGAAATTGAGAGTTTAGTGAGACAAAAGACATATTCTTTAAAAAAAACTTTTTTAAGAAAAACTTGCAACATTACTTCTTTGAAAATCTACTTCTCTGTCACAGCTATGTGGCTACACATATACCTAACACTACCTGCAGTGACACAATTTTAGGGCAGATACACAAAGCCATCCTTTAAGCCCCCATTTTTTTCATTCAAACCCTGGTAGATGCTTTGCCAGGGTGAGAGGCACTGAGAGCCTCTTTTGGCTCTTCATTGTCTGGCACAATGACTTAATTTTTTCAAATGTAAATAGAGATAATAATGCTTACTTCATGGGGTTTTCATGAGGATTACCTAAGATAATGTGCATAAAGCACACACCATGGGGCCTGGCATGTGGACAGCTTTCAATAATTATCAGGTCTAATTATTAGTGGTCCATTTTCCCTTTCCTTTTTATTCCTTCTCTGATGTATATGGAAGTATGGACAAGAGAAATAAGTACTTCTCAAGAGCTGAAAAATTGGGGAAAATCAATAAATGTTCTGAAGTAATCATCTATCATCCTCAAAATTTTGACATTTTAAATTCCTCTTACCATGAAGTTTTGTGCCTTCCTAATGATAGCAGTTTCATAAATGTTATCAAGAAAAGTGGAAGAACAAGTCTACCTGGATGGAGATAAACCACGCCAGATGGTTTTACCCAACTGAATATTATACAATATATTGAGCACAGAAGAAGGTTCACATAAAACCATCGTCATTCAGATCCCACCAAGAAAGGCTTCCTAAAGATAATGACCTACAGCTGTTACATTTTCTGAGCTGCAAGAGGGGAGAACTGTGTGTAGCTGGTCTACCGGCATTGTCACAGACTTGGTCTAGGAGGGATTTGTTCTCGTTTTTTAAAGGGAATTTGAGTTGATATTTTTCAATTTTTGTTTTGGTTTGATTTTAAAGCTTTATTGTTGGCCTCTCCAAATGTAAAATCTATGAATATATCTGCATATCTCCTGAGCTGAAAATATTGAATAAACTTTGTAGAACATTTAACAAAAAATTAGTTATTGCATGAATAAATAAATACGTACATAAAAGGATGAATGAATAAAATAACATTGAAATGAAGAAATTTTTTAAATCCCCCTTTCATATCTAAGACTATGCCTGGAACCCATAGAATGTTTGATATGTAAATAAATATATAGGACTTTGAACTTCAGATGTACCTTCAACTGAAGAAAAGTGGATGTAGCTTTAAGAAAGATATAATCAGAGCCATAAAATTCAGAGACACTTCACAGTCACATTGCCCTTATATTAAGACACACTTTGGGTGTGTTGTCAAAACTTCTCCTCAATTCAGAAAAGAGGAGAGTCTTAGAAAATGAATATCTGCTTGAATACATTCAATGAAAGGAAGCTCATCAAATAAGCCTGCCATTAAAGGGCTAGAAAACTAGAATGATTAAAATTTTTCAGGTAATAACTTGTTTCCTTGTAACAGGTACTCACTGCTTTTTGTTAGCTCTGTTGGAGCAACAAAAGTAAACTTTGTTCACTCTTAAATATGGAAGACAAGATTTCCCTTTCTACCTTAGTCTTTTTTGCTTTCTTATTGAGAGAAAATGTAGTTGATCATTAATGTTCTATATACATGGAATTTAATGTACTGTATGCCACCTCTTACAATAATACAGAAAAGTACAAAATAAGAAAATATGAAAACTATTATATTTTCCCTTGTGTCATTTCAAATAAATCCTCACTATGATCCTAAAAAAGGTCTAATTTACTAGGCTATTTTAAGGATTGCAGAAGTGAGACCCAGAGAAGTTAAACGGTGTAAAAAGTAAGCTGAAATTTAAAACTGGAAATAGCTAATTGAAAAATACATGTTTTGTCTTCTCCAGATAGTGAGGTTTTTTTTATAAAATTTGCGTCAACATAATTTATTTTCTATAATTGAAGTTAATTTTATTTTCCTCAAAGGCAAGGGATTTGTTTCAAAATGAACCAGCCCCGGTTGCTTGTGGCTTGGGTAATTAAGGTTTTGGCTAGAGTGAGGTATTAATAAGAGCAGGGTTGGTTAAGAAGTGATAGAAGCATGTGAAGGACAAGGGAGAAGCTGTCTGGAAAGCTCTCTCAATAGAGTTCCAACAATTCTATAAAAATCTAGGAGCTACAGAAGATTCAGATAGACAAGTTCACTCCTTGAAGACCTCAGACAGCTGCCATAGTCCTCAGCAGACTGAACTTGGAGTCTGAAGATTTGGCATTAACAAGGCAAGTATTCACAAGCATTTCATCATCTATTTGCTCATTAAATATGATCTTACTTCAAAAAATATGTTTACATTAAAATGCAGACATTAAAATAACAAAATAAATATAAACAGTAATATATAATACAGTCCAGTAATATATAATTACAACAAAAGCAATGAACTACAGTTGGTCTCTGCAAAATTGTGAGCCACATTTAACTCTGAGCTTCTGGAACAAGTAGCAGCCAACATAAAAATCTAGAAGGGAGTTTAGAACAGGGTTGTTGCCAAATGCCTTTTTCTTGCTTTTTGATACATGTAAGACGAAGAATAACAAAGCCTTAGACATGGATCATTCTGGACTGAGCTAGACACTACATACTGAATACTCTGAGAGACTCTTATAAGGTTCGATTCACTAGCAGTCTCCATCTGTGAGGAATACTTTTGTGTATGACCTATTTGAATTAATTATTCAGTGAATTAATCAACAAATATTTATTGAGCCTCAGCTAAGTGTGAAGCACAATACTTGTCTCTTAATAGCATGTGGTTAATATGAAGAGGGGTTATCTTCCAAATGGTAGGTAGGAATCAGAGGATAGTCAAAGTATTTCCAATCAATTCTCTTCTGAAACATTCACTGCACATGCTCACCCCCAGAGAATCAAGGGTCAGGTAGCATGAGGAAGACAGAGAATTCTGTTTTCCTGAAGCATGCATTCATGGTTTTCTTTTACGGCCTTGCCATGGTGGCCAATAAACAAAAATAAAAGTTTAGGTTCTGAAGTCAAAGAAGTTAAGTTCAAATCATGCATCTTTTTTTAACTATGTGTGCCTTTGTCCATTATACAAAACTTCTCCAGTTCCCACTTCCTCTTCAGTATAATAGGAAAGAAAATTCAGATTGCTTGTATAGGTTAAATATGATAATAAAGAAGTGCTTGGTACAGTGTAAATACTCAATACACATTGTCTAGCATTGTGTTTCAGATAAAGAAACTGGAATTCAAGAAGGCTAGACGATTGTCTAAATCACAAAACCAGCAAATAGTGGAACTTGGATTCATATCCAAGCAGCATGACACGAAATCCTGTCTTCACTAGTATGCAGTGAAAGACTAGGTCATAAAATTTCTGAGCCAAGTCTTGAATCCTCTGGAATGACTCAAAAATAGAACTTAGGAGTCATTGAAGATTTTGGAGGCTATCTTAGTGAAATGACCTAAATATTATAGGATGACTGATTTTCTGGCAATACAAAGAATTATTGAAAAATGATTAAAATTAAAAGGTGCTTAAATTTATTTAGATTTGCACTTCCATTTTTAATAAAGATGGAAAATTTTGCTGCCTTAGCTCAAGAAAAGGCCCAGACCCTGAAAAATTAATTGCAATGGATACAGCTAATCAAAAGGAACAAGGGTCTCAAATCTGCTACTCCCACATTTGGAACCATCTCTGAAGGCCAGAGAGCCAAGACTAACATGGCTGGACAATACAGCCTGAGATATGGAGGTGTATGGAGGGGGGAAGTGGATGAATCCTTGGTAATTCTCAACCACTTAGGCATCCAATTCTTAGCTCTGCTTAGGACTTTCTTCACTCATGGATTCCTAAAAGTATCTAACTTACAAAATTTCTGTGAGTTTTTAAAATACTGCATGAAAGTACATTTGCATAGCATGTGCCCAATAAATCTCAGGCCTTATTATCACAAAAATTAGGATGATAGCTTTTAAAAAGTTACTTAAACTCTTTGAACTTCACTTTCCATATTTGTCAAGATGAGGGCCATTCATTATGTACTCAGTTCTATGACCATTTTTTCACAATTGAAACTTGCACTATTAGTATTTAATTCATGTTTTCAGTACATAATGATTACACTCTTCATGAGGAGTTAATACACATATATAATACATTTTAATTCTTTTTACTTCCCTTTCCCTTCCTTCCCCACTGTCCATTTCTTGGTCTCCTGTCCATTGATATTTACATCTTATGAATAGCTTTATTTCCTAAAAAAAATCTAAGTTTATAATTAAGGAGCATCTTGTAATCAAGGGTGCCTTCTTGTCAAGGACATAGGAATGCATGATGGTTGAGTGGAGAAAGATGGAAAATGCCCAGTACAGAGAAAATAAAAGTTTCCTTTGTTTGTTTGTTTGTTTTTTTGTCCTTTCCCCACTTTGGATCCAGATGCTCATGCTTCCATTCTATTGATGCATGGTCATTTACATGTACAGCATTTTTATCTTTCTTTAAAATCCAAAACTCATTTGGATTTCTTCTTAGAATGGGAAGAAAACATATCCCTCCTCCTTCCTTTGCTCCTTGTCTCAGTGTATTTTAATGCATTAATTGTTATAGGCTGATACATAGTGACTTCATGTAACAGTTCAGGAGCACAGAAGGTAGGAGTTCAGGTTTCTGATTAGACAGAACTTTCACATATAAGTTGATAACTATAAAATCAGCCTTAAAGGCTGTTTCAAGATTAAATAATACGCTAGCCACTTAACATAGTGCTTGCATATAGGAAACTCTCAGGAAAATAAAGCTCTTATTGTTTGTAGGACACCAATCATAAGTTCTCTGCTGCCCATGGCCAACAAAATTATGACCATAAAAATTCCTATATGAAATATACATTTCACAAAACTTTTTACTATACCCTGCTTTAAATTATCTAAAAATGTTTTGAATTCCAATACATAATTGTCATATTCTAAGGTCAAGGACATGTCTGTCCCCAAAATATCTAATTTTAGATTCTTAAAAACTAATGTTAATGAAATATAAATAAAATATATACCATAAATGAAATGTGCATTAAACACTATCCCAATGATGAAATTTATTGCAGATATCACACTTCAGGACATCTTCTGTGACAAAATTGCACATTATAACCCAAGGACATAAAACAACATAGAAGAAACTCTTTTTAGTGCTAAGTTATTTCTGAAATGATTCATGGAGCAATACAGTCCCAAGTGCAAAACAAGAAAACCCTCTAAAAGGAGAAGCTAAGGCTCAAATTCCCCCATCTTTACAGAAACCCAGAAGAAAAATCTCATTCAACATACACACCAAATGGAAGATTTATCCTAATTATTAACTTTAAAGTGGGTAGTAAAAAGAGATCACAGAACTGACGGATGCATTGAGTCATCACTCTGGAGGGAGAAAGGGTCGGGATAGTGCCTCGTCACTTTCCACCCACTTAAAATTTCACAAAATGCTCCTTTTGATGTCTCTGTCAGAAATTAGTTGTTAAGATGATCAGGTCAATTAGAAAAAGCAATGTAACTTCTCTTCCAGGTAAGAATTGTCCTGCAAATTAATAACTAGTAATATTTATAGTTAACATTATTATGTGCTTACTATGCTCAAGCCCCCATGCCAATTAGACACTTCCTGTGAGATGGTCAGGTTGCCTCTCCTAGTCATCTTTGTTTCTGGCACACAGCACAGTGTTTCAGACATAGGAGGCATTTTATCATGATGGGACCCATGAGCATGCAGTTACTTTACCTATGTAAAAAAAATGACATTAAAGACTGTCATTTCTTTGATGCTTTTAAATTGATGATTTGATATTTGTAATTATTACTTACAGTCTTCTCATAATTTTCCTCATGCCCAAGTAGTCATAGTTTATGTTTGAGAATACAAAAATTTATAAACAAATGAAATTTACTTTGAAATATTACACAAATTCAAATTCTTTTATATTCAAGAACCTTTTCTTTTTTAATCTTAAAATGCTTCTATCTGGACAGAAAAGTGTTCTCTAAAGGCATCTTTATATAGGCCATTAGAAAAGCCTCTTTACCTTAACTTTAATTATTATCAAGGTCTCCTGAGGTCACTTTCATCTTTTTCATACATGTAAGTAGAGCATTGTATTTTCTTTCCTTTTCATCTCTTGTAGTTCCCTAGATCCCCACAGTTTTTCAAAAATAACT
Organism: Heterocephalus glaber; assembly: GCF_000247695.1. The sequence goes on along the minus strand of NW_004624810.1, from coordinate 6,908,848 downwards.
GTAAATGATGCAGTTAGCATGCTTGCCAGCTTCTTTCATCCCACAGATAGAAGGTATATCATCTGGACCTGCTGATTTGTAGATATGCTGACTTCCCAAGGACTCACTTAGCCTGCTTTTGTAGATAGCTATTTTTACAAGATCTTCATTACATCCTGATTGCCCAATATTTTTCTTCCTTTATTCTTTCCAAGGACCAATTTATAAGATAAGTTCAAGGCCCCAGACATGTTAAGTTATGATTAATTTTGAGACACTTCACATTTATGAGTTCACTGGTCATGGCATGGATTGTGTCCCTACTGTGTTCCAAGCACTGTCCTCACCATGGCTCAGAACAGCTTGAAGCTCTTCTCTCTGAGTGCCTCTTGTCCATATTATACTTCTGGTGTTACTTTGTCTCATATTATCTTTTTCTGTAGTTTCTTACACATGTTGGTTTGGATTACTTATCTTCTCAATTTACAATAAAGATTACAAGCTCCTCTGAATAATTCTGGAGTACTATAAAAAAGTTTACTGAAGGTTTAAGCTCTTAGAGTCTGGATTATATATAGAATTTTTAAAGTTTTGCTGCTTACTTCTGTATCACTAGTTTAACATTTTCCAGAATCTGATTTATTGGTATTAATTATTCAAATAATGTGTATATCTTGATCAGATTGAGGGGTAGGTTCCACTTTATTATAATCTTAGATGCACTAGGTAACAACGTAGCAGACTCTATTTCCATTAATAGAAAATTTTGAAATATTTGTCATCACTATTAATAGCCTAACAGATTGTCAATTTCTGCTTCATATTGTGCTGTTCAGAAATCACAACTAACTACAGAAGCCTGCAGTCAGATACACACTGCGTAACTTTCTTATACAATAAAAGGAAAGCAACCAGCACTTGTCCATCTTATGGAGTACTAATGGACTCATTTATAAAGCGAATGGCTGATTTTGATTAATAATTGAGCTTCTCTGCCACATATCTGACTGTACATTGAGATATTTAGAAGAATAAGCAAAGATAAAACATTTTACTCACTTTCTTTTTGTTGAAATCTCAAGTACTTTCTTGCTCAGTGGTTTCACTCTGCCTTCGTGACATTATTCGGTCATTAGGCAAAACCGCTTTGACTCTTCAAATCTCAGAGAAGTGCAGAATCAAATTTCCTGTAATAAATAGTTTCCAGGACTTAGAACAAACACATTGTGCAATATGGATCCATTTTTAATGTAGGACTTTGTTTCTCTGAGTGGTGAGATCAGGTGCAGGACACTGCTGTAAACTACCTCCAGGCTCTTTCTTGGCACTGTTGGATCTGTCAGTTTATTTAACAACAGAAGCACAAACTTCACACTCAAGCAAAGGGGAGTTAAGTCCCGAAGTATCTGCAACTTGTTCCTCAAAATGGAACAAGTCACATTGTTTCTCTGAGCTTCACTGTCTACATATGTAAAATTAAAATGTACCTAAGTTCATAGTTGCCGTGTGATACCATATTTGCTATTATCTGTGTACAGCCTAATGTGTGATTGAATACCTGATTTAATTTAGACAGTAAGTATATATAAAAAAGAAACAAGATTATTTCTGCAAGACTGATCACATATGAAATTAACTTTATAAAGATTGCCAACATAAATACATACAAATTAATTTTAAACAATATTTTAGTGAGGTCCCTTTATATCTTGCTAAATTATAAAATGTGTCCTCTGTCTCCTTTTCTTTGATTTCTTCTCATTTGATTTCTTCTCATTTTCTCTAACAAGTTTAGGAATACAAGAATAATACTGCAGGCATAATAAAGAAAAATAAATAAGTCACTGAACATTGCAAAAGGAAAACATTACTGTTTCTCAATACTTGTCTCACTTTTCAGTTATGAGACCAATTGGTGAGGCCATTTATTCCCCCAATGAATGAAATCTTTAGATAACGGCAACTAGAATTTGGGTTCCTTTTGCTTTTAGAACCCTATATTTTGTGCTTTCCTTATGTACCAATCCATGATGATCTTACTGTGCATCTAGTCTGTAAATATGCCACAGGCACATTGCACTTCATTTGAGATGTAGTCCCCACTCCCAGGAAATGCCTTTCGTACCAAGTCCCTGGACTCTCCTATTGTTCTGTCAACCCTACTTAGTTTTTTGTCTATCTTTCTTTTTTTTTTAAAGATTTCTAAAATTAATTTTATTGGTACATTTAAGTATTCAATATAATGACACTCATCATTGGAAATTTCCACCTTTACATAATCTCTTTTGGATTTTAATTTTTCCCCCTTCCCCTGCCCTTCCTTCAACCCCTCCATCCCTCCCTATTTACAAAGACTTTGTTTCCATTTTTTCATTTTCTCATATTAATTCCATTCCCTTCATTTC
>NW_004624810.1:6856303-6896512 GCF_000247695.1 Heterocephalus glaber | reverse complement strand
ATCAAGGCTAGTTGGAGTCCTATATGCCTCACTTACCTGTATGTCATGTTCTTTTCCCCTGCTTGGGAAGTTTTCTGCCATTACTTCTGTGAACAGTTTTTATGTCACCTTCTCACTCTCCTGTTTTTTCATTGACTCCAATCAGTCTTATGTTATTGTTCTTTGCATCACCTAGCAGCTGCTGGATTTATTTCTCATGGTCCCTTACAATTTTAAAGCAAATTTTCTTTTCCTGGTCACTAATTGCAATCTTATCTTCTATATCTGAAATTCTGTTCTCACTTTGGCTCTTTCTGCTGCATAGACTTTCAATGGAATTTTTAATCTCCTGGAAATCTGTTTGCATCTGTTTTAAGGATTCCATTTGTTTCCTATGTTGGTATTCCATCATTTTCCTCAGCTCCTCTATTTTTTTGTCTGTGTCCTCTCTAGATTTATTAATCATGTCTTGCACTATGGGTGCAATCTCTGTTGTTATCTGAGAAATTATTTCTCATTTCATTTTTTCCAGATCCTCTTTTGCTGCCAGTTCAGGGAGTCCATGTTGTTGATTATCAGATTTTTCCATCTCATTTCCCTTTGGGGTTGCTTTTGGTGGTCTGGAAGTGTGGTTTGGAGACTTGTTTACATGTCTTCTCATGTCAGTGGAGGTCTGGGGCGGTGCTGTGTTCTGTGGGTGCTGTGGGGCTCAGCTCCTCCACACTGAGGGTGGTGGTACAACTGACTGGAAGGTTCACCTCCTCTGCACTGGAGACAGCTCTACTCCCCTCAATAAAGATTTTGTATAGGAAGAAATATCAATAAACACAAATCATTATGTGGCTTCTGGGTTTCCCAGGGTCACTCCTATGCCAGCCACAGCTAGTAGACATCACAGAATGTATTGGGCAGCACTCTGCCTGTGGTCTAGTGCTCAGGCACTGAACTTTGGTGCCATGACACCTGAAGCTTTTCTCTTTGTTTCTATAGCCCCTTTATTCTAACTCTCTAGCATTCTTAGAGACAGAAGAGGAATTTTGTAGACATCTTTTCTTTTTTTAAATTTGTGCAAACCTCTTTAATTAGACTAGGTTTTTTTCTTTTTTATTATTTCAGTTTATTAGTACATATGTGTAGCACATAATGTTTACATTGCTTGTGGGGAGTTAGTACATGTACATAACACATCTTAATTTGTTTTTTCATTCCCTTTCCATTCCTTCACTCCTCCTATATTCATAGCATCAGCATGATGTGTACCATATAGTATGTCCTTAGTTAATATCCACTGATGAATTGATTGATAGTTGCCTATTTCCTGTGATAAATGCTATGCAATAACTGTGACCAGTTCATGAAATTAAAATTCTACAAGAAAACTTCTTTTTATTATTCCATTAATTCTTGACACAACTCTATGATAGACCTTTATAGATAAAATAGTAATATTGAGGAAGTTAAATCAATTGATCAAATTTACTTAATCAGAAAGTGGTAAGATAGGGAAGGAAACCTGTGTGGGTCTGATCCCAGAGTATTAGCAATTAACCACAAAATTTCTGCAATCTAAACACAACAACATAAAAGAATGTCCTAGTTTGGAAAATATTGAAGATGGCTATAGATCCATCAGAACACTGACAGAAATAATGTTAGCAGAAGTGTCTAGGAGATCCCTAGGGACACATTTGATTTAAACCATTTTTATTCAAACAGTTTCCTATTTTTAAAATATTTCCAAAACAAATTTCCAATTGCTCAATATCAAGTGAAGTTATTTCTGTATTGCATATCTGATGGGCACAGAGGTCATCTGATCAAGAAATGAAGGAAAACTCACCTTAAAGGTGGTCTCAGGCAAGGCATAGTGGCACACATCTTATAAGCACAACTACTCAGGAGGCTAAAGCAAGAGGTTCACAAATTTGAGACCAGCCTGAGTGACTTACTAAGACCCTATCTCATAGTAATAAATAAATAAAACTAAAGACAAAATAAGAGCTGGGCTTATAGCTCAGTGGTAGAGTGTCTGCCTAGTATGGGTGAGGCCCTAAGTGCAATTTCCAGTGCTGAAAAAAAAAGAGGAAAAGGAATGTGGTAGTCTGGTGGTGGTTTCAGTTTTATCTGCATATTCTTCAAATATTGGATTCTATCAGCATATAGAATTGAGTGAGACTCTTTGTGTTTCCCATATTATTCATCTAATTCACAAATATGTTCCCCTATCATTTCAGTTTAAAATTGCATTATGTAGTCAAGACATTATAGTGTTTTTAAGATACTGAAATGAGCCACTTTTGTATAAAGATGCACTGACAGTTAGTGAATCAAATAAAATTGACTTCATGGCAATATCAAATTTTGTCATTACTTAAAAATAGCATGATCAGGGGCCGAGGATTTAGCTCAATGGTTCTGGCTCCTGCCTCACAACCCCAAGGTCCCAAGTTCGATCCCTGGTACCAAAAACAAAAAAAAGAATCATCAGTTGTGTCATATTTTAAATTAAATGCTATATATGGGTGTTAAGATAAGTAGACTGATGAATATATTCCTTCTTTATGCTGGTGTCTGTGAGGTACATTAAGTTGATTTCTTGGAGGAAATTTTATGGAAATTTCACTTGCTTATAAATATGCTTCTTATATGAATTTTAGGGATTTATTGATAACTTATGCTATTGAATTCATATTAAAATTATCATTTGGGAAAATACTTTTTAAAGGATATAAGATATTGCACAAACAGTTTTTGTTTCTTTTACCCTACATAGATAAGTGGATAAATAGACTGATCTCTCTATTAGGTGTCTTCCATTATAATTCTCTTCAACTGATCAATAGCTTACTAAAGAAGTAGAAAGATATTATATGGGATCTTTAATTGGTCAATTTCTTCTTTCAAAAATCTTCAATACTTTTCTAATTCTCCCCTTTCAGTCCTCAAGGTTATATTTGCAATTATGCTACCTTACTGAGAACATTCAAAATAATATATAGACACCTTAGTATTTTCTCTTCTTCACTGATGATTTTAGTGTCCTTTCCCCTGATTTGCTATAATACAGCTCACTTACATGCATTCTCTGTGTGTCTGGCTTTATCCTTTCTCTGCATGAGCAGCTGCTTGCCCTTCAAACTGTTTTAGTTACTTTCTTCCACTGCTGAGACACAACATCTGACATCCACAAGTTAAAGGAAGAGCTTTATTTTGACTAATGGTTTGCAGAGATTTTAGCTCATACATGGGTGATTCTGGGGCAGGGTGGCATGGCAGAGGAAGCTTGCTCATGGCATGGTGGCAGAAAGCAGAAAGAGATCAAGGGGAGACCCTTCCAGGCCATGATTCCAGTGACTAACCTCCTCCTACCAGGCTTCACCCCGAACATGACATTTAGTTATAAACTCATCAGTGGACTAATCTACTGATGAGTATTACACTCCCATGGTCCAGTCACCTCTCAAAAGCCTCACTTATGAGCACATAAGACTTTGTGAGGACATCCAGAAATAAACCATAACGTACTTTTGTTTAGCACATTCCAGTTCTAGATTCTAGATAACCATACAAGTAAATGAAAACTTCTAGTGTTAATTCTGAAACAACAAAAGTAAACCAATAAATACAAATCAATTGAATTATGTAGCCTATACTTTTAAATCTGAAGTAACCACCGAATGGCTATTTGTTGAATCTCAACTTTGTCTCTGCAGGTCTGGCCTTGCAATACTGATTCTTTCCAATTCTTCCTCTTCTTTCAGAAGCTGGGAGAGGTGAAAAAATTACCTGGATCATCAGCTAGGATGATGTGAAAGAGTAATATGAGGACACACAAATGCAAAGCAGCAGGATGCTTGCGTGTGTGTGTGTGTGTGTGTGTGTGTGTGTTTGGAAATATCAACATAGTGAGCGAAGAGAGCTCACATGTTAGCAACATTGTAAGCATGGAGACAAGAAATTTAGTTTGTACTTATTGTTTTCTCTCAAATCCTTCCCGGAATATATAAAATCTCTTAATAACTGCTGGAGAAAGAGTAAGTCAGTTGGAACTCCTTTGAATATTTATCTATTAATGTTGGACATTTATATTATTAATCAATTTCACTCCCAGGTCCTTTTTAGCAGCTGTAGTCACAATATCAAACTGCTAGAAGAAAAAATAAATTGTTGTATATTCATGCAATAAAATATGATTCCATAGTCACAGCAAACAGACCACAGTGACAAGCATCAATATTACTGAATCCTAGCAATATATCATTGGGTGAGTACAAAACTAAAGAAGTCAAGGTGGCAAACTATTCCAACAACTATAGTAAAATGTGTATGCTTTTGTGATAGTGATAAAGATTTGATAAATACTGTAACATGAAACATTAGGAGTGATGACTTGATATTCGGGATAATAGTTATCTTAGTTGGAGAAAACAAGATGAGGAACCATATGATTATATATATGTGTGTGTGTGTATGTGTGTGTGTTTTAATTATGCCTGAGCCCAAAACATTCACAAAATTAAGTGTAATAACACAGCTATTTATCATTCTTATGGTTCCTGTAGGTCTAAACTTTGACTACCAGAGGGCACTGGACATCAGATTCAATGACGCTCTCCCTATGATCTATAGTACTCCCCCCAGCTGATAGCCAGTGTCAACCACCAAGTCTATGGGTACATGAAACTTGACATGATTTCATTTCCTGAAAATCCAGGCAGTGAATGTATTTTGAATGTAGTAGAGATGTAAATTTTGTGGTCATTGGGTGAACTGTAACATTGTATTTTCCAAACATAGACAAAACAATATTTCTTGTCCCACAGGCTTTTCAAAGTGTTATCATTAACATAAAGTTGTGAAGGTTCCCTCCCCTAGGCTCTGGCTGAGAATCTGACTACTTTGATGAATAAAAAGTGTCACTGGTGATGCTTCCAGATTTCCAAGAATAAGTTATGAAGGTTTTCCAGTTTCCAAATGGCTGTCTACTGGAGTCTTCCCCAAGTCTTATCAAGGCCCTTCCAATTTCTACCTACTCTCCATCCTAAGGTCACTGTCACTTTTGTAGATTTTCATTATAGCAACTCAACAGTAGGTGCTGTTTTCTGTTCCATTTGTGTGGTCGTATAACACTTTTCTCCAGAATTTAGTGTTATAAAAGTTATTTATTATAATCATGAGAATTTATCACTAGGCAGAATGGTAATGCTTTGTCTTGCCCTCATGACTTGGGTCCCCAGCTCTAAGACTGAGGCTAGAGAAATGCAATTACATGAGGTCTCATTCACCCATATGTCTGAACATTGAGGTTGGGTGTCAGGGGGGACCTTATCTCCTCTCCAAGTGTGCCTTTTCATATAATCACTCTGGGTGGGCTACTTTGAGTTTTTCCATAACCTGAAAGCTATGCTCTGAGGATAAACATCATGAAGGTGGTGGTGGTGGTGAATTATCATTAATGATCTAGGTCCAGAAACCAAGAAGTAACACTTGCACTTTATTCTATTCACTAATTAACATAGTCACAAACCCCTACCCAATTAGAAGGGTGGAAAAAAGACTCCCCTGATGATGTGGAAGGAGAGCAACATGATGGCAAAATTTGCAAACAGTATATGGAACTGGAAGTATGGAATTGGAAATATTAATTTGCACAGTTTAGGAAAATGAAATCTGTTAGAATGCATTTCTAGGGCCCAACTTTTGATTTGAATGAGACAGGTCATATGTAATTTTTTAATCATGGAAAATATAAACCAATCAAGAAAAATAATGCCATATATGGAACTATGATAAAATAGTAAGATTACATTAGACATAAGTAATATAATGAAGGCAATGCTTAATTGAAAACCAGCATGAAGGGAAAATATTGAGAAAGTTAAAGTGGCATGATTTATTCATTAACTGATTCAATAAATGAGACAGAACTGGATCTAAAACTTAGATCTACAATTTACTAGTCTGTAGGCTTGCAGAGTCACTTATCTCTATAACAATAACAATGACAAAAATAATGATGATGATGGACTAGGTGAAATGGTATATGCCTATAATCTCAGCTATTCAGGAGGCTGAGGCAGGAGGATTGCATAGTTGAGGTCAGTCTGGGCAACTTAGGGAGCGGCTATCTCAAAATTTAAAAGAGGGCAGGGGGAGATGGGGATATGGCTCAGTGGTGGAAAGCCCTTGAGTTCGACCGTCGGTATTTTGAAATAAATAAGTATAAAAATGATGATGATGATAGTAGTAGTGGTGGTAGCAGTGGTAGCTTCCATTTACTGAGTGCTTACCACATGAACCAGATGCTCTTCTCATTATTCTCAGTATATTATCTCATTAAATCTCCAAACAATATCATTTATTAGATTCTGTCTTTATCCTCATTTTTCAAAAAAGGAAATCAAAATATGGAAAGATGAAGAAATATAAATTCAACACCAGTGAAGACAGAATAAGAATCCAGATAGGATTTAGACTCTTGTCTTTTTTTCAAATCCCAGCGGTGCCTCAGCCGAAGAGACTCTTGTCTTTTAATCACCACATAATTTCCTTGTGTGTCAAGTAACAATAACAAAAACAATAGTTTTGATATAGGACAATAAAAAGGCCATTGATATACTACTGAATTTGGTTCTATATACACTTAACATACAACCTGCAGACATTAAGAAAATACAGTAATATTTTCTTCTTGATTTTTTGAGTCTCTAAGTTTTTTCAATATCATCATCATTATAAAAATACAAAGAAGCCATGAAAGAGCACGGGCAGTACTATGGATCATAAGCAAATTGAGAAAACAGATGTGGGGAAGAAATAGTGAGGTTACAGGAAAAAAGGAAAAGAAAGGGACATATTCAGCAGAACAGAGTTCAGAGTGGCGAGATGGCGCTGAAGAAGGCTGGTCCTGTTTGATCTGGAGTAGGCTAATGCTTTCTGAGGGTGGGAGCAGGATTGGGAGTGAAGACGGCAGTAGGCTTCATATTTCATGAGGAGTCTGTATTAATCAGCAAAGACAGAAGAGAGAGAGCCAAGTTCAAGTTCAGCAAGTTTCTCTGACATTTCTTGATCCAGGGTGCTCTCCTGCCACCTATCACAGTGTGTGCCTCACCAAATTACAGTTGCTTATTTATTTGTCAGGAACTCAAATTAAGGGCAAAAACATGGCTATCTTATCCATTGTCATATCTCAGAGATTTACTTACCAGGAGCCACTAACTGGAACTTAATGAACATAGCTTAATAAATATAAGTTGAATGAGTGAAAGCTGTAAATCTTCAGGACAATAACCAGAGACCGAGTAGGGTGGTAACAGAATGTAGGAAAGGAGTAGAAGAAAGTAGAGGTATGGGTTTGGTGGAAGACCATGTTGGTTAAGTGAAAGAGGAAAATGGAGTTAAGCTTTGGCATCAGGTGCCCACGGTTTTCAGTTTCTTCCCCTACCCCATCTTTCTCCTCCTCTCTCCATGTGTGTGTATATGTAAATGTGTTTCTGAAATCTGAAAAGATTTGTTTTTTGAGGATGAAAGCATAAGTAGGGTATAATTGAGCTCAGCAAACATAGCAAGGTTGATTTCAAATTTTACATATATTTAGTTGGGATTTGTGTAGAGATAAAATATATATGATTCCATTAATTGAGAAACTTGTATGTGAGAATTTGAAAAAGACAAGAACATACTATTCCAACCACAGTAACCAAATTCCTTAGGTCCTGTGTGTGTGTTTGTGTGTGTGTCTGCAATTAAGTGAATTGATTCAATGTACTTATGTGTTTATGAAGAAGATGCTACCAAAAAAACTTGAGAAGAGACTCTGAAAATTAGCAACAAAATCTTAATGTAACTTCTTATTGCCTGAAGATTTCACAACACAATTACGTATAAATTCAAAATCAGTATTATATAAAGAGTAACCAAATTTCATAAGTCTGGTAAAAGTATACCATACATATCATGCAGTGAAGGTCATTACTGGAAATGTAAGGAAAGTAGAGTCCTTGTTACAAATCCAGAAAAATGGTATGGCTCAGTCAGCATACGATGAGCACAAATTAGCCAGCAAACTATATAAACTACTAAATTATTATAGACCTTATTTTATCAGAATTGGCCCAGAAGTTTAGAGATAAATCATGAATGATTATCTTTGGGTGTTTTATTTATTTATAAATGAAAATCAAATGGTGTACAAAAAGACCATAAAGTATTCAAATAACAGTCAACTAAGAAGGAATATATATCTTCCTTTGAATCATTAATATGACATCAGAAAAATTTGATGAAAGAAACATCCAAATTGCACCTTTTCCCAGAGGAGCCTGACTGGCTGCGGATATATAGGGATGCAAAGCCCTGATTATCTTTCCCTATAACAAAAAAAATTTCTCCTGACACCATCTGTCTGTCCTCACCTACCAAACATATCTGATCCATTCTGAGAAAATGTCTCTGGGCAACTTTCTTCTCATAAAACAAAGTTATGAAAATAAACTAGCATTATTCATGAACATTTCACCAGTCTGAAACAACATGTGCAAAATAAAAATAAAATTTGGAAAACCACATCTCTGGAAAAGCACAAATTCAAACCCTGAAAAGAAAAAAAGAAAAAGAAAGAGAAGTGAGCCAGCCCCATAATAATTCTATAAAGTTTCTTCACTTGAAGAAGCTAGGCAGGCTTTCTTGACTCTCAAGCTTGGGGTTCAGAGGACATAATTTTTTGCATTACATGAAATAGTTTCTCCTAAAAAAAATTCACACTTGATACATAGCCCTTGTGGTTATCCTTGAAGCACAATAGGAAGGCAGTAGTGACACTCAGAAGAATACATTTGAGTGAACTGAATGACTTTAAAGGAAATCAGAAAATGACCTCCAGAGCAGTAATCTTTATAGAGATATTTATATTTTAATATTGCTGGAAATTTTGCTGCTTATCAAAGCTAAAAAGTGAAAGTGCTGGCTGGAACTGAGCCTCCTATCTCCCGAGAAAAGTCTTTTTCTACTAATACTTAGTTTTTCATAAATTCTGACTTGAGGCAAGCTCCATTCCCACGACTTCTATCAGTTTTCTTACTCCTAACAGTCTACTTGATGCTCTTAAAAAATAAATTCTTCCAGTCCTGCCCTTAAGAAGCGTACACTCTAGCTCAGTAGCTTTCAAGGTCTTTTCCCATCTACTAGGAAATAATTTTGTATCAGAAGCAAGTACGTAGATCATGCAATATGCACACACACACAAATCCAAAAGAATATTTACATTTATTATTATAGTTTGAATAACAAATAACAATCATATTTCATTGAAAATATTAGAGTCAAAAGAAAATGTCTCCCCCAATGTTCTCTTCTTCCTAGTTATTTTACATTTATAATGTAAGTCAATATATAAAATAGGGAGCAGGACTATTTATATATCACAAACAGGTATACCTGTAAAGATAAATAATTTTGAAACTACACTTGGACAACTAATTAGACTGAAAATTATGTTTTATGACAAAGAAATCCTGGCCCACCCATGATTTTGTGAGTCTCTAGATCTTTGTGCTAATCTACTGAGCAACAAAAGTTAGAAAACAATGTTAAAGTGATTTTAACAAAATAACCTCTACATTATGGGACAGAAACAATATATTCTTACCATGTATTGAATATTTTCTATATTCAAGGGCACTATGGAAGGAACTGTGTTGGGAACTTAATATATGTTATTTTGTTTAAACTTCATATCATAACTGCCTGTTGGAAATGATAATTGCCCATTTCACAGGTAGGAACATGGAAGGTCAGAGAAGTGAAGTGGCTTGCTCAAGGACAAAAATACTGTAAGTAATAGAGAAAGAATCCAAACTTTCTATCTCTGAACAGGTCAGCACAGTGCCCTCTCAGCCTGAGCATCCTGTAGGGTATAGTCACATGGAAGCTGTATGCATACGTGGCAGTTTGCAGATCCAAAACAGGTATGAGCATGCTTTCCCAACAGATGTATCTGTCATATGACCCAAGCTAAAAGGCACCAAAAAGGCAGCTTGAAAGAAGAAAGTGAGACCAATAGGTAGTACAGCTGGCAACTTAATTTCTTAGAGTGTGTTAACCATGACACAACACTAATTGGAAACCCCTGGCCTTGTGCCATTTTCTTTCTCATTGCTATTGATATTTTAGAGTTATATAATATAATATATGAAAGAATAAAATTTCAGTTTTCCTCTCTTGTTCTCTCTTATACATCCACACACACAGATACAAATACACATACACATATACTCCTTATTACCCATTTTGTGTAAGATAAATTACCACCTGACCCTACTTATTATTTTTAGATTTGAAATACTTTTATTATGCACTGACTGCCTCATATGAATTTTTTTTATTCATTAAGTTTATTGGAACATTTTAGGCTCATATGAATGTTTTTAAGGAAGAATGCAACGTGCAAAAATCACTCCATTTAAGTTACACTTTGTAAAATATTTTTCTTTTTTCAATTATTTTCCTACATGTGTTTATTAATGTCTATATTTTGTACAAAATATTGGAGTTTGTTATGACATTTTCATACATGTATATAAAATATTTTGATCATATATATCTTCTAACTTACTGTTCCTCATACATCTCTAATCCACCAAAACAGAAATGTTCCTTTTTTGAGGTCAATTGGATAACTTGTCATTTGTAGAAATATTCAGACCTTAGATTTTATGAGATGTGATTGAAAAATATGGTCAATGTTTAAATTTTTGAAAAATATTACAGTAAGGAGCATTTTGCCATCGATCTGCCCTCCACATACCCCTTACTTGAAACACACCTATCTCATTATACTTGTCACTTCCTGAAGAAATTCTGGAAGTCTTCTTTTGTGACATTAGCTGCATTATTGTGGCTGCATGTGTCCTGAATTGATTTAAAACATATAATTTCATGGTCATTTTGACTTTGGGTAAAGCCAGAAATTGCATGGCACCAGATACAGTGAATAAGAAGGGTGAGGTCACACCACAGTTTTATGAGCCTGCCTCTCCATTTGATGGTACTGGACAGCAGCATTCACTATGTTTTTATCAGACCTTATAAAGACACTCATGAAAGAGAACCTTTAGAATTCTTTCAAAAAGTAGCAAGAAGGATGTGTTATGTATGTTCAACGGAAGGGGCATCATTTTGGGGGGGGTTAATGGCAATATGTCTTTTCCTTAGTAAGTTTTTAAAATTTAAACATTCATTATATATTTTGGTCCCACCTCATATTTAAATCTGGCTTTTATAGTTCTGGTTTTGTTGGGAATAATTAGTGGCTGTGGTGAGGATTAGATTATTAACTTGAGGTGGATGCTACAGACTGAATCCTAAACCTAAGCCAAAATGTGAACTGAATGTATGACTTTGTGCTTATTTTCTCTTGTTCCTAATCATTCATAAAAGAAATGTGCTCTTCTATATCCAATTCACAACTGTTTATGAATTCATCTCTTCTATTTTTTTGTCATTCTTCCTCTCCCCATTTTCCTCTCCTTCCTTCCTTCCCTCCTTTCCTTTTTTTGGGCTTACAGAAGTCATATGTATAGCCAAGAAAAGAACTGTTAGTATGTGGGGGAATAATTACATTATGTAAAATAGAAAGATGCTCTTTACATTTGGTCTTCTGGGCTTGAAACAGTGTCATTAATCAGACTCTCATAAAAGTTGTTTCAGGTTTTTCAAAACATAAACTCTTGATTTTGTTCCTTGCATACAATCTGAACTCTTCCCTTACCTGCCTTGTATCCAGGAGATAACGATTTGGAACTATTGAAATCTTTACATTGTTTTAGTAATGTACCAATTAAAGAAGGTGTTTTATCTAGATAACAAAAATTTGTCTGAGGTGCCCACCACTTTGTTAAGGCTGTTTTGTGGACATCTTCATAATTAATGGAAAAATCATTAGGAATTCAGTCTTTATTAACCCCTATAGCTGCAGGGGCCCATTTCATCTTAATTGCATTCATTTGGCACTGGCAGTATTATACAGCATAATCACTAATAAATGATCTTTTAATTTGTACCAATCAACAGAGCTTGCTTTCATGCCAATATTCCTGTTTCTTCGAAGTTGACCTGTCTTGATTTTTGATCATTTGGGCTTAAAATGATTTACTGGAAAATCAATATCAATACTAGAACTGCTTGTATTCATATGTCTGTGGTTAGGTTCTATTTGAGTGTATTTTGATTGAAATAAGTAGTGCTTGATTACCTATTCAGATGAAGGGGTAAAAGTATAATCAAATTGAGAAATCTGGTTCTGTATTCTTATTCAAAGGAAAATAATTAGAAACTGTAGGGAAACTGAAGATTCAGGAGTGCAGTAGAGGTAACACTTCAGATGCCACTAATTAAGCAACTTTGTCCGCCATCTCCTAAAGGCCTTCACCAATAGCGTAATATGCTATTACCCATTAGCAAGGCCAATGGGGGCTTTGGTTACACTTGTTAATGGGAAACCCCGAGACAGTTTCTCTCATTATTCCCCTGTCAGCACCATCTCTACTGTGTAAAGTGGTCGTCATTGTTCTGTGGGTCAGCTAACCAGAAACCAAGCTACTGTAAAGAAACATTCTCCAGCTAATTGAAAATGACTGAAAAATCCCCTTATCATCCGGTCACCTCTCTTTATTTGTGGAACAATGGGACATATATGGACTTATGGGGAAAAAGGAAAGTTCAGGCTATGACATTGAATTTTTCCTGACTAATACAACTACAAAGGAGTCTTTGAAGATAATTCCAGAGGAAAAATCCACTCACTTTTTTTTAAGTTAATGACAGTAAGTTGTAAGTTACTGTAGAATATTGTACTGGCTGTTCTGAAGAATATTTTATTATTTCCTTATTAAAAGACCTTAAAGCTTTTTCCATGGAACTTTTGAAATCCTCATTATCCTAATGAGTAAATGCCATAGAACCAGAGAAGTCACAAGGAATGTGAAGCTTATTCCTGTATCCTGAGAAAGCTGCTTTGCTTGAACTCTTAAATACAGTTTAGTGGAAGGTATGTCTTGTTTTAAGCAACTGAAATACTGGAAATACAAATTTGTAGGGAAAAATCATATCATTATATAGAAGGGAAAGAGGAATAAAGAATAGAATAATCCCTGTGTTTAAAAGATTCCAAAGTACATTCAAAATATAATTTGAATAAAATCCAAAATGATAGATAAAATGTAATAATTGTATATCTTAAATGAGGAATTCTTAGGTTGGATATCTGTAAGTTTTTTATTTTATCTTTTATAGAAAGATACAACAATGCTCCATGTTGCAGTGGGTTAAGTAAATTGTGCTGTTACTGTTCTGTCACTACATCCTTTAATCAGCATTCAGCAGAGTGTAAAGCACTGGAGATACAAAACTATTTAAACATAGGACTGATACAGATGGGTAGAGAACAAAGGTTGGCAATGCAAAAGAAACCAAAATGTGGGGGAAGAAGCAATTCAGATGGTCAGCATGGGAAAAGGTGTGGAAAGAAAATGGACCAAAACAGGTAAATTGAGGCTGCGTAAAACAGGTAAATTGAGAAAGTTGCCGAGAAGTCATAAGGTGCCAGTGGCATTAACGAAGAAAAGAAACTGAAAAGATAGGAATTGCCAGTTAGGATACCAGCTCCATGCTGGAACTGAAGTTGATGGTCTGTCAAGTTTCTGATAATGTAAGGTTGATTTGAAGACATCAAAGAGACAACATATTTAAGCAAGTCCAAAGAAATTGACTTCAATGAAGCTTATTTAGATCATTTGCATTCTGAATCTCTGGATCTAAGATGATGTGATTTAAGATTCTAGAAAGAATCAGTCTCTTGCCTTATATTCATAAGGACAAATTGTTCTAGATCCTCATTTTCTGTTTTCTAGCTTCATAAGATGTCAATAACTAATTATTTTCCTGTCTCCTCAAGAAAAAATGTCTGTAGATACTAACTTAAACAATACTAGAAGTTTATATAGTAGTATAAGTCTGTAATCCCCGCACTCTGAGAGGTTGAAGAAGGAGGGATTGAGAGTTTGAGGCTAACCTAGGTAATTTAGTGACTTAGTGAAACCTGTATCAAAATTTTAAAATGTAAAAATGTTCTGAGGATGTAGTTCAGTGCAAAAGCCCTGGTTTATTTCATTATCATATATATATATATATCTATATATATATATAGAGAGAGAGAGAGAGAGAGAGACAGACAGACAGACAGACAGAGACAGAGACACACAGTGGCAGAGAAAGAGGAGACAGGAAAAATTGATTTGCAGGCATTTATATTTTTTACTGAAATACTTCACAGAGCCTTTAATAAGCTCATCTTAATCTCCAAGAGTGGGGTGTGGCATTCTGTCTCTAAAACTTGTTTGAAGATAACATAATTTGTACTACAAAACTCCTTTAACTTATTAGAAAGTGGTGGAAAACACTGCACTGTATATTCATTAAATAATGACATCTTTTGTTTTTAAATGCTGGCTGCTATGGTATGATTGTGTCTTCTTAAATCATACATTGAAATCATAACCCCCTAACATCTCTGGGCAAATAGATAATAATATTAAATATAAAATGCTTATTTGAAATAACACCTAATTTTGTCTGATTTCTAAAACTTTTTTGAACTCTTATCCATCAATATTCTACTTTTACACTTGATCTTAGCCAAAAGGTCGAGAAGCAATTAATATTCTACTTTTAATTCTTGGCCTTTGGTTATTTCATGGAGCTATAAAATGAAGTTTAAGGGCTGGAGATTTAGTTCAGTGGTTTCGGCGCCTGCTGCGCAAGTGCAAGGACCTGAGTTCAATCCCTGGTACCAAAAAAAAAAAAAAAAAAGAAGAAGTTTAAATTAATGACCTGTTAGTGTTCTTGTCTTCTTTTCCAGACTATCACAAATGATGATTCTTCAAACACCAGAACCCTATATTCCTCTCTTCTTCTTATCAGTCAAAATAAAACTTTTGACCCTGGCTTGGGCAGAGTGTTCCACTCAGCCTGAAGCATGGAAACAGCCATAAAAGGATGGACTTTCATCCCTTCTGCATTCCTTGAGAATAAGGAATCAAAATCTGAGGGCGGGGAGTGAGGTAGATTAAAAACATAAGATAGACAGAAATGTGACAAGGAAAATCATACTTTAAAAATTGTACTTTCATTGCAACTTCAGGACACAAAGTTATCCAATGTTATCAATATCTGTACTCCCTGGGCTTCTTTATGCTTTTTACTTCTACGCCCATTACACTGAAAATCCTTTAAAGATACTTTAATTCCATAAATTACCTCAGTTTATAAGACAAAGGGGAGAAACCTGATTTTGAGATAAAGAAACAGACTCAAAGATTTCAAAGTGCGATTTTAAGCAAAACATATTAGATCACCCATCTTTTAAAATATACAATACAGTAGGTTCTACCTTTCCCCTACAAAATGGACCATCCTTTCTCCTGTAAAATAATCTACTGTTCTTATAACAGTGGATGGGCCACTGCTTTTTCCTGTAAACTAGGCCCAAACTTTCTATATACTCACCAGTTTCCACTGCCAAAAACGTAAATATTCCCATCTTCACACTATAGTCTGTCTCTGTCTCTGTTTCTATGTTTCTTTCTCTCTCTGTCTGTTTCTGTGTGCGTGGTGTCTCTCTCTCTGTCTCTCTCTGTGTCTCTCCAGGTCTCATCTATCTCTCTCCACACTGTATCTCTGAGTTTGTTCTTTCATAACTCTTCGTAATAAAATCATTTTATGTTTCTTAAAGAAAAAAAGTTCTAAGCTCCAAGGTGATGCTACAAAGATGTAAGAATTTTGGGGAGGTGACCACGTAGATGAGGCCAGATACCTCAGAAATGCAATTATAGCCCTTATAAGAAGCCCCAAACATCTGCCTTGCCCCTTCCACCATGGGAAGTTGCAAAAATGCCCCATCAATAAATCAGGAAATTAATCAGGAAAGGGCACTCACTACACCACATCTGCAGCACCTTGTTCCTGAATTTTCCAGCCTCCAGAAGTATGAGAAATAATGTGCTATTGTTTAAAAGCTACTCAGTCTATAGAGTATTTTTATTTTTGGGTTTTTTTTGGCTGCTGAACAGAGTAAGACACTAGCTACTTAACTTTAAATTTCAATTTCAGTTAGTGAAGCCAGTTAGTTAACCATAGTAGTGTTTCCCCATTTAATTAGCAGGCTGGG
Source organism: Heterocephalus glaber (assembly GCF_000247695.1). Next base: position 6,880,311 of record NW_004624810.1, on the reverse strand, counting down.
TTTAGTAAATGTTTAGTGTATGTATGCTATGAGCTTATCACAGTGCCAGATGCTGAGAGATAACAACCAAGGAGATTTGAGTTGTTTTTGACGTGTTACAAACATTAGAGTGTCCACTGACATTTTCATCTTAGAATATAAGCATTTTTTGCTTGTTTCAGGCTACCTCGAGGTTTTTGCCAGAATATTCTTTCCTGTGAAATTTCTTTTTGCACATTATTCTCCATTTAAACAGTACTTATAACGGTTCTGAATTAGTTCTCCTTTAATTGCCATTCATGGTCTCCTTTTCCTATCTTCTTGTGTCACACTGAAAATAGCAGTTCATGTTGATTTTATCTATGCCATTTAAAATTTCAAATACTCCAACTAAATCTACTCAAGCGATGTTTTTCCAGACCTCACACTTTTGGGTGTTCCATTCTGTCCTCAGATTCATTGCTTCAATCCTGGCTCATGTCAAGTGCAGCCACATCCCATCTGCAATTTCTTTAGTTTGACATGGTCTCCAAAGAGCACATCTACTCAAGGTCTCATATTCATATAGTGTGCTCTAATTATCTAGATATATTTGTCTTTGAAATCACTTTTGAAAGGTCTATGGAAAAGTCATCGTGAATTTTTGAGATTGTCTCTCTAAAATGTATTTTAAAGTTCTGATTTTCTTATTAACTAAATCAAGACTGCTATTTTTAAGTTGTGCTTTTAAATGTTCCTTTCTAAAACTTGATTACAAATTATATTGTTAATTGAGATTCATTATTTCCTTCAATTTAATAAGATCTCATCTGAGATTATATTAAAAATGTCAGCCTACATCATTTGTGAAGTTCTTGAATATTACTTTTTCTGCCTCTAAAACATACATTTTTGTTGCTATTATTTAAATATTTTTATAATACACCAAAGAAACACATTTTTCCAGAATTTGTAATAAAGCATAATTCATAGCTATTTAGCCTTATCTATCGCTAATAATTTTAATATTGAGAATAAAATGTTGATTAAAAATCAAGGAAACTGTAATCCATTCACTTCCTCAAATCTATACATTAAAATTATCATGAAAAAAGGGACTTCATCCATTTGGATTGTTAGAATGATTTAAACAATGCTAAATTATTTAAACAAGCAAACAATAAAAATTAAACCCTAGTGTTAGAGGATATGCTGGCAAAAATCAATTCAGGAATCAGGTATGGATTTTCATATATGTTCACACCTTGGGATTCTATTTGGCATTAAAAAGGCAGAATAAAAACATTGATTTTTTAAAATATGTTGATAATAACTTTCTTTTGTCACATTGTTCAACAAACTTTCAACCCCATATAATACAATAAAAAATATTCATATTTACTAATATTCTTTGAAGACAAAGCAGAGTACCATTCATCCAAGTTTTTCCAAGTAGAGCAGACCACAAGTTATGACCTCTGCTTTATCTTAGAGTAAGCTGCTCACTTAATTTCTTATTTGTCTCCTGTCTGCCCACTGGAAAAATCACCTTCCTAGGACATTCTTCCCCAGCAATGTGTGATTTGATCTTTCTCTGGTGACCTGGGCCATGCCATCCCAATATGAGAAGAAGCAGTAAATTGAAGTCAGATACTTATTGGAATGAAACTCTCATTTTAAGAAGAAATTCAGATCTATTTAACTTGACCTTGGAACTTGAATTAAATCTTTAGACACTCAACTTTCTCTAGGGAAGTGTGAAGTTTATATGAATTTGAGTGTATTAAAGCTAGTCTGGCTCTGATCTATGTACCAAGTTGGTTAATTTTTCATTTAAAGGACAAAAGGTTTCACTGGAACTAATTTAACTGACTTAATTTGTGATATTCACATATCAGTTTATATTCTAAGCTAGGAGAGTTTTTTAAAAACCATTAACTTGTCATTAAAAAAACATAATATGTTAACTGATTGATGTTTTCAAGGCAGCCACAGCTGCCTATGGCTGGGGACTTCTGACAGGGTTCATTTTTGCTTCTGCTACTAACCAATTGTGTGACCCAATATGAGCTACTTCACCTTTCTCTGATTCACTCTCCAACTAATAACCAGGGTTATATTAATTCCCTCTTCCATCTTTCTCAAAGGAGTATACTGAGAATTAACAAGTTAATAGTCATAAAGTACATCAAAATGATCAATTAGGCAATATGTTAGGACTTTTATGTCATAGAATCATTTTTTCTGTAACCAAAAAAAATCATTGCTCTTAGGTTTATCATATGTGAGCAAATGTGGGGATAAATTTACTTGTTTTGAAATTAATCTGCATATATATATATATATATATATAAATAAATTTGCAGGAATCCTCAGTTGGTAAAACTAAAATAATCACATTTTCAAAATCACAAAATCAAAATAATCATATTTCAATATGACATGCACAATATTTAGAATTTTTCCATCTTCTTTAATTTTTCAAAGCTTAACAAAAGTCAGAAACTTTCTTCATTAACACCACTTCATCCAATTTCTCTTGTACTTTGCCCTTCACAATACTGTCCATACATTAAATGTATTCTGTATGTGCTTTGTGAGTTTTGGAATCATTTTCTGTAATTATGCTTTCCTCTTGTAGGGTACACTCTAATGTCAGAGACTGGGTACCTGCTTATCTTTCCTCAGTATACTATGACCAGACAACAGAAACCCTCAAGAAGTTATGCTTGGTAATTATACTCAAATAAAGTTAGAACTTGACTTTAATTATTGCTTCTTTCTCTTATTTGGTTTTTTAACCTATTTATACAAAAGAACTGTGGATTGTACTAGGATAGAAACAAAATCATCACTAGTTTTGTGGACATTTGTAAGTTTACCAGCATGGTTCTGTTTTATTTCAATTAAATTACATACATTTTTATGCAATTTGTTATTATAAGTTGAGTATCTTTTATCCAAAATGCTTGGGACCAGAAATGTTAAGGATTTGGAATTATTTCAGATTTGGGAATATATGCATATACATAATGAGATAGATATCTTGGGAATAAGATTCAAGTTTAAATATAAAATTCATTTACGTTTTATATACATTGTATACTCATAGCTATATTGCCAATATTGTATATTGTAATTTTAGCCAATATTTTTAGTATGACTACATTTTGACTGCAAGTCACCACATAAGGTCAGATGTGGAATTTTCCACTTGTGGAAAATGTCAACACTCAAAAAGTTTTAGACTTTGGAGATTTTCACATTTCAGATTTTTGTGTTAGGAATGTTCAACCCGTAGTTATAATGTTGACAAAACACAAAAACATAAAACAAATATGGATAATTATATTACCAGTCAAAATATAGTAGTATTATCCAATATAAATTTCACTGCTTTGAAAAAAATGAAGTATGTAGAAAAGAAAGGAACTGTCTCAAAGGGGTAATCAGGCATAGGGAGGAAAATGATAGAAGTACAATAATACTTCAGTATCTGCGGGATGAATTTAGCACCACCTGTCCATTTAGGAAGTAAGTGATTATTATTTTAAGCATCTATAAAACAAACTCCATTCAAAAGGAAAGGGCCGGGGATTTAGCTCAGTGATTCCGCCACCTGCGTCTCAAGCACAAGGTCCCAAGTTTGATTCTCGGTACAAAAAAAAAAAAAGGAAGGAAAAGGAGAAATAAGTTCTAATTAATGTGCAAGTGTGAACAAAGGGGAAATTGTGCAACACCTTGTATGATATCTATGATGTGGTTGTGTCCATTTTACTTTTTAAGTAGACAGTTTTGTTATGAAAATCTTCGGACAAAAAAATTCTGTGACTAAATTGTAAGGGAAATAACTGAAAAAATTTTCTCTCCTAAAAATCCTGAGATATTTTCCTAGAATTAGTTATTTAATAAAACAAATTGAAAGAAATTCTCCGGTGGAGCACCACTTCCACCTTTCTCTATCTGGTTGGCCTTGCAAGTCTATCTTCTTTTAACATGGAGAAAACTGTCTTCGGATCTTGACTTTGATTATGAACCTGTAGTATATATTTAAAATGAATTTTACTGTCATGACCAAAGTGAGTTATAGTACTGATGAAATGGAAGTGAAAACTATCTGAATGTTATTCCCAAAGAAGAGGCGTGAGTCATACTCTAGTTGTGACAATATATGTTTTCAGAAATTTATTCATGTCATAAAGTAATTAAAAATTTTGCATGGAATTGGCAAAATATTCTCTGACTTTCTACTATATATGATTACATCTAAATTCTTATTTATAGCGTATAAATTTCTTATCTGTTTCAAGCACAGAGAATTTATCAATTTTATTGATTTTTTTTCAGAGAACAAAGTTGTTTTTATCTATTTCATGATTTTTTATTTTTATCAATTTATCTTTTCCTTTCTTCTCTAATTTCTGAATATTAATGCTCCAAATAGTCCTCTGAGAACAGCTTTAGCTATGACGTCCACGTTTTGGTATACAGTATATTCAGATATTTAATTTATTTGTAGTCTCCAATTTAAATTTTAGTTACTTCTTTTAATTTATTTTAATTTTATTATGCTCCTTAGACTTTATATTGTAAATTTTCCAAATTATTAGAACTTTTGCTTACAATTTCAGTATTAACTTCTAGTTTTGCTACACTATCATCACAGAATATGTTTAATATTCACTGTACATTTTTTGAAGTTGTGGGTTTTTTGTAACTTGATATTTAAGTGATATCTTTGTATAGTTAATAGACATCTAAAAATAAGTCATTTCAAGGATGCATTCTTTTATTAATTATTTATTTAGATTTCAAGTCATGCCAATTTTTTATAAACTTGATGTGTTAGGGACTGGGAGATGTTATTGTAGGATCTTATAATTCTGATAATTCTTGCTCTATACATGTTAATGTCACATCATTTGACATATTTGTTGCAATTGTGTTTTATTTGCCTTATATCTCTTATCTCTAGAAAGTTGATTCTTATAATGTTTTTTGTATGTATATAAAATATTTTAGATGATGAGACTGACTTTTTCTCCCTTCTTTCATTCTTCTCTTCCTCTTCTGCCTGAGCTGTATTTGTTTTTCACATTCAGTGTTTTCCAATTATATGTGTTGCCTATTAGTTATGTATATTTTATATACAGCATAAAATTGAGTTATGTTATGCCATCCAGGAAGGCTCTCTTTTTATAGGTAAATGCATGTCATTTATATTTTACTATAACAGATGTTTTGTCTCGGTTTATTATTTCGTGTAATGATTTTTGTTTTTTAAGCTTCTCTAAACTCTCCTAGTTTTTAAAATATACATGGAAGGTTTTGTTCCTAAACTGATTATATTTTAATACTTAGAACAGTATAGTAAAACAAATTTGTTCAATATTTTTGTAGAATAAATAATAAAATGCTGTTCATTGATTCAACTGCCCTCAAGTATATATATCCCCATGCTTATATCTTCTTCCAACAATCTTACATAGAGAAGATGAGTAGACTTACATTTTCCTCCGTCTCTTCCTGACTATCTTCTAATTTGGGTTAGGTATATTCATTTCTTCTTTCTTTCTTTCTTTCTTTCTTTCTTTCTTTTCTCTGTCTCTCTGTCTCTCTCTCTCCCTCTCTCTCTCTCTTTCTCTCTTTTGTACTGGGTATTGAACCAGGGACTTCCCACTCAGCTACAACATAGTCCTTTTTTTTTTTTTTTAAAGACAGGGTTTAGGTCACTAAATTGCCTTGGCTGGGCTTGAAATTGTAATCCTTCTACTTCAGCCTCCCAGAGTCCTGGTGTTGCAGGTATGCAACCCATGCCTGGCAATACTAAGTTTTAAATGTCAAGGTTTTTCACTTAGCTCGTACACATCATTTATAATAATTATTTTATACCACAACATCTTCATCCTTAGGTTCATATTTTATTTGATGGCTAGATATTATCACTAAATAATTATTTTCAAAAGGCCTCTGTGTTCCTTATCTCTGAGTTTCTATAACTCTTTGCAGGTTTTAGAACATTTTTCTGCTGTTTTTATACATATGTATATCTTTATCTATTTATGTCTATATCTAATACATATATTGCATATATATTTTAAACATAATATATATTACAGTTAGGTAAACCATAAATTTTATGTACCAATTTTTAAATATTTTTTCTTTCAGTGTACTGTGAACTTTCATTGTGTTTGAAAGTTTAATATGTCTTTGGAAACTTCTCGTCATTCCTCTCATAGGTTAATATTTTGAGTCATTTTCCAATATGCTGATTTTTTCTTTCCTTCACATTTACATTTTCTAAGTATATATCTGAATATTCATTGAACTAATTATATGTTTTCCCTCTGAAATCTCATATGATATTCAGATTTTCCACTTTGTATTATTTTTAAGGAAAGTTTTCTTCTGTCACAACTTTGATTATTTCTGTTCTGTTTCCTCTATTATCATCTATAGATACAGGACTATGTGTACGTAGGATATCCTTTATCCAAAGTCTATAGTATCCTTTTAATCCTTTTTCCTCTTTGTTCTTGCACATTTTGTCTTACATAAAGTTCTTCAAGAATGTTAGTCCTGCTCAAAAAGTATGGCTTTACATGAGGGATGTTGGAAAAATGGAATTAAGCCCCAACCATGTACTGTACATGCAATGTGTATACAAAATTTATGGTTTATTTAACTATTTCTCCTCTACACCTTTTCTTAAAGTTTTAAGAGAAAATAAAAAGGCCATAAGTTTATTATACATCTTTATAAAATTTTACATCTTTATTTTTTGTCAATATGTTAATACTAATTAATTCAATGAAGGACTTGTTGGTTACTTATCATATGGAAAGTCCTGAAAGGTCTAATTTACATTTAAGAATATCTATAATTTTATGATTTAAAAGAAAATAATTTTATCTGGCACCAATTAGACCTGGATTCTAAATATAGCTTTGCCCAAAATTAGATTTTTTTGCTTTACAATATTGCTTAAATTCCCCTAAACTTTGATTTCTGAGAAATTTAGGTAAGTGATAAATAATTATTTATAAATTGAAATTTCTTCATACTAAAAACGGAGCATTGATATTTAAACTGCTAGTCATTGGAACGACTTTTATCCAATGACACTGACAATAAACAAAAGAATTGATTACAACTTTTACCTACACATTTTAAAAATTGTGTACGCTGAAGAAAATGTAGGCACATTTTCTCATTTACTGTTGATGATGTTTGTGTGACTTTGGGATATCACCTTGAAGAAGGTGTCAGTGGAGTAGGTAAGCTTTGTTAAAGTTTGGATTTATCTCTGTATTTTCTCCACACAGACTTATCTTTTTGTATTCTCATATATGAAAAGAGTCAAAGTCTGTCAGCAAACTCTATTTTTAAAATTCAAATGCTAATCTCTCTTTCCTCACATGAACAATGACAGTGACATTAATAGAAAAATTACGTGCTACCATATAGTAAGTTTTACTACTGGACAGTCCATGACTTGGAGATCTTTCCCTCAGACTGTAACTATCTACATGTTATTTCATGAAATGTCTTACAATGTTTTGTATGTGATTGAAAAATATCTATACATACATATTTTGAAACTCACAAAAAAAGACAGCTAATAAAATATCTACATTTTATGTATACTGAAAGGTATCAGAGAAAGGAATTACAAAAGAAATAGCCCATAAATTGATGGGAAAAAGGATAAAAAAAGCAAAAAGATTCTGATAGGTCACTTTCTCATACACAAGCATTTAGTCTACAGTAATCTTCCAGGACTGTCAGATTTGATTGAAAGATAATGCAAGATTTTTTTCCGTGCCACAATTTATAGCATGTACCCATTAGGAATAATTATGGTTGCATGATTTTGCTAGCTGTTATCTTTACAAGTGTTACTAATGGTTTTATCAATTACTCCCTGTCCAATAACTGCATGGTTGTAACCTAATTTAAAGACACTCTATCACCAGGCTGATTTGTGTAGTAGTAAATGACAGCATTTGAGACACCAGCCAAATGACTCACTTCAGTGACTTAGTTAGTCTCTAATAATTAACAATTAGTAGGTACCTAGAGAAAGCTCAAGAGACTGGTGCTCCTGTTTCTCTTTCTTATCTAAATACAAGAAGTTAGAGTCTTCAGTGTTTCAAATTAATAAAATTGAAGGCCTCTATGGGTTTATAGAACATGTGTATGTCGGAAATGCCAATAATTCCTATTTTAAATTAAAGAAATTTGAGGTGATGCATGTTTATATAGCTATATCATACCACATTACAATAGATATGTTAAAACCACAGGTAGGAAAATAACTCTATAAATACTTTTCTTTTTCCCATGATGTTAGTGCTTCAGTTCAGAAGTAAAGTCATTGTGCTAAAAGGGGAACAGTGTAGGCAAATTTGTGCTATTTCTTGAACTTTAAAGGGAATGTGCTGGATGTGCAAAAAGAAGCACTTCATTACAGATCATTAGTGGGGACTTTATATACAGCCGAAGGCTCAGAAAGGTATTGCCTGCTTAGCTCTAGGTGGAAAGAAATTTCAAATCCTTTTTTTTCCTCTTAATGAATGTAAAAGATGAATTTTTTTGCTTCAAAGATGCTACCTCTAAGAATTTTTACAAAGAAATCATCCATTTTGAAAGCCTAAATTTCAACTCAGGAAGATAGGAAAAGGTGAATGCATGTAAAAAGGGGATTCTTGCATATGTTGCTCTTCTGCAGAGTGCATCAGTATATTTGGATCCAGCCTGATGAAATCCATTTGCTTTGGGGTAATTATTATTAAATTATTGTGTCAGATCTTCATACCTTAAGCCTTTTATATTAATCATGAATTTAACATAACCATTTTAGGACATAATTGAATGTGTATCATGAATGAAAATAAAGTTGCAGTCAACCCTATGAGGAGTTTCTCAATGTTATCATAAAACCCCAAACTAACAAGAAATGTGGGCACTGTGTTTTATTCTGTACCAGATTTCTCAGTAGTCCCTGTGGGGAATAGGTAAACAGAGCCAACTGCAAAGAGGTATTATGACCTTGGTTTTAGGAATTTTGGAAAGTAGACATTAAAAAATCTTCACATCTACAAGGAAGAGTCATGACCAGTAAATAGACATTCCTGGGTAAATTCTGGTGGACATTTTTAACAACAGTTTCTTTGGCTCGCTCCACAAATGTGCTAAAGAAATCAAACAGGCCAACATGCTGAAAGCCCAGGTTCCTAGCCACTCTCTACTAGAGAGTACCATTCCTTGAACTTATATTTATGAAACCATTTTATACTGATCACAAAAGAAACCAGAGGAAAAAAAGAAAAGAAATCATTAAGGATCTGATCATTTCCTGAACAAGATCACAATGGCCAATTTGCAGAAATGGATTTATCTAATTTTCCCTTGTAGTGATGAGATTATGAAATAGTCATAATAACACAAGAATTGCCCTTTCTAGGAGCAGCTAAGAAAACTGCAACCACAATAGAAAGGCAAGAACTCGTGGTGTTTCTTACAATGGAGTTGAAGCCCCACCTCTCTTTACTCAGTCATATTTGCATATTCTTTTGAAAACCACACATTGAGTATCTATAGCCCAGCTGATGTCATCGGGCACAGCATGCAGCCACTAGAAGTGGGACAATTATAATTTTTGTAGCTGATTAATCATCATGAAAAAGTAACAGTCAATTGACTCAATCATACATCCATGTGATTAATCACACTTCACTTGTGTTTTTCCCCCCAAGTATTTTACTGACAGTGCAGATGTTGGTTGATTTTCTCCTTTAGCCTTTTACTTGGTCACAGATGTTAAGTAATCACCTTGTCCTGATACTTGACTTATCCATAATCTCCAGTATTACAAGCCCTTAAAAGAAAATGTGCTTCTTTCTCAGAAATCAAATAGTAACATAGTTATTACCTTTAAAAAACAGGTTAATCAATATATGAAATAGCCATAATTGTGCTCTGCAATCATGATGCTTTTTTTATAATCACACTACTCCCTCATTTGTTCCCCAATGGCATGATTACTGATAAAACACTGGGAATGAGAGCTGTTTTTTCCCCTCCTCCTAGAATAGTAATAGTTAAATTCCATTTAGATTTAATCCAAAACCAGATATTCTAATCCAGATTTATAAAAAAGGCTTCACCTGGTTGCCTTTCATTTCTGGACTAGATATAATTTACTCCTGAAAATAAAACAGACATACCATGCTCTCTCTTCAGTGCAATAGTATTTAAAACTTCTCAGTTACTGACCCAGAAGAGAAGCTGAAATGACTCTACTAGTGCCATATTTATAAAATTGTCACATATGATTGTTGATATTTAAGAAGCAATTACAAATAAACCAGTCTATTGGAATGGGAGCAATATCCGAGAAATATTCTAAACAATCATGAGTCAGTGAAATTACTGTTAGAAACAAGTGACAACCTAGTTTGTATTCAAGGGAGCAGAAATGCTTCACTTCAGCTTCTTTTCTAGAACTGGCATTAGTGGGGTGAGGTGTGTGAGATATGCTGCAGTCAAGCCCTGGCAGACAGACTTGTCTGTCTAATTTCTTAAATGTAAATGTCTGATCCTAAGGGAGAAGCAAAGTGGCTGTCACAAAGTAAAGCCCCTCTCCCACCTTCCCCCACCATCCTGACTGGCTTCCATGATTTCAAACTATCCAATCTTAGAAGGAGAAATCATTCCCCAATTCTGACCTTCAGATAATCTTTGAGATCATTTCCCAAGTGGGAAATTGCTTTCATGCCAAGATAACACAGCAGCACTGGGTCTGTCCTGGGTGACGGTCTTGATACTGTTAATAAAAAGCCTTGGGTTGGATATAATTGTTAATAAACTAATTCTAAAAATCCACTCAAATGTCACTTATAATCAGGATTCTCTGCTGGGCTAGGACCCCTGAGGAAATCTTTGAAGCTGGGAATCTTGCATGTGATGACAGGGATGAAGGTAGAGGACCACCATTGCTTTACAGCTTCATTGTTTAAAATGATCACGTATGATGAGGCTCTGAACTACTTGCAGCTGTGAGAACCAGAAAAGAAAGTGAGGGACAGGGACAAGAACCAGTAGGAAATTCTCCAAAGAAAGTGGTCCTCTTTGGCTGTGCCAGAGGGAGAGGTGAAAAGATGTGATTACTTGTAATTTATAGCAGGAACATCAAGGCACAGAAGATAATATAAAAGCATTTCAGTGAGAAGATACTCATGACATGGAACTATTTAAAACAATTAATCAGAAAAGCCTAATTATTCAATTAGATGGATAAATGAATCTTCTTAAAGTGGATATGCAAAAAAAGAGAGTGATGATGAAATCTTTAAAGGGAAATGAGTATAACAAATCAGCTAAATATGATCTCTAAAAAAACTGTGAATAATAAGTCAGTGATTATGTTTTAATTGGGCTTTAGCTTTATTATAATTGAGGACACTCATTATCTTGTTTTATTGTATTTATGATTTTAATATTCATACCATTTTGTACTTTATCTTTGTATACTTTCTGCCAGTGCTTGTTGCACTTCCTGGGTTATTAGTGCTTGGGTCAGTGTGAAGTGAATACAGATGTCTTAATAATGATCGGCAGGACATTGGGCTGCTTTTCAGTGTTTGAAAGTCTTCTATAAAGTCATCCTTTGTGCAGTTGAGGGGGTTATTTTTCTCATTCTCTCTCTCACTTTCTCCCGCTCTCAACATGAGTAGCTCTGTTGGTGAGAGACATCTAACAGGAAACTGTTTTTCACTCTGAAGTGGATCAAGGGGCCTTGTTTTAGGATATGATAAGTGATTCAAAAATAACTTATACATGCACATTTATTCTTTCTTAGGAAAAAATATGCTTTATGCAAAGGGAAACATCTAACTGATAATTCAAGGTCTTTATCTGAAGATAAAACAGGGCAAAACAGTGCCTTATGCTTGTAACTGCTAGGATAAGCCACTCTTTGTTTCAGAATAGGGCAATGCAGCCAAAGATTATTTCCAAGTTTTTGTCAATCACTTTGCGCTGTAAAAGGTGCACACATGGCAGATTGTTTACACACTCAAAATCAGCCAAAAGGTGCAGAGTTAGTTGGAAGCAGAAAAGCTGCCTCATATAGAGAGAGGTTTAAATGGGCCTTTATAGGAAGAAAAGGTCCAAAGGGGTAGGGGTAGCGGGAGGGGCAGGGGAAAGGAAAGAAGGGAAAGGAAAAATGATGAGAAATGGATCAAATGGAAATAAAGTCTTTGTAAATAGGGAAGGGTGCAGGGGGTGAAGGGGGAGCTAGGAATGGGGAAAAAATAAGAACCAAGATGCATTATGTAAAGGTACAATTCCCAATGAGAAATGTAATTGTGTTGTATACCTACAATGTACCAATAAAAGAATTTAATAAAAAAATCAATAAAAAATAAATGAATAAAGAAAAAAAATGGGCTTTTGAGAAGCAAAGGGGTTAACTATTTAGTCCCTGTTCCCTGTTTGTGGGATTTTTGTGAATCCAAGTGGCATGTGAGGATATTTAATCTGTCTTTAAAATCAATCAAATGAGCCAGTGGCATATTATTTTGACGTATACTTTTGTTGTTTATTTTGCAATTAAGAAGTAAAAAAAGGTATAGATTCAATTTTGTTCCATCGCTGAATAAGTGCATATTTTCTAGTCTTCTCAGGAAAATAAATTAATGAATTAATAAAAAATAACGAAAACAAATAAATATGAAACAAACACATGCATACATCCACATGGACAGATACCTGACAATGCCTGGCATTTTAAAGTCTTAATCTGCCTTATTATTTCTCAAAAAACAGAAATAAAAATTAATTATCTGGAAACTTGGACATAATTGTAGTGACTAAATATTTTCAAATTATATCTTTAAATGAGTAAATACTTTTATATTGACTTATTAGGTCAAAGGAAGTTTTTTCTGTGACTTGCTTTCTAGATACCACTTAGGCAAGTACTCATATATTAAAGCAGGCTTTCTTAACTTCAGCATGGTTTTCTGGTATTAACCAGTGTAGTGACTCACAGCTTTCTCAAAATTTTTGAGATAAAGGGGTAAAGAAGAAATATTACAAGAAGTGATGTTTAACTTGAAGAAAATTGGTAAATTTATTGGCCTAAAATAATAATAACAATAGCCATTATGACAAGAAAAGCAACAGCCCTTTATCAGCCCAGTGCTTGGGAGATGTATCACTCTACTCAGGTAGATCACTTTATTAAGGTGAACAGTATCTTAGGGGTAAGAGGCCCAAATTACCCTGCTTAATCCAGATTTATTCCTCTCTTCAGTGCTGATTTAGTAATCAGAGGCTATGTAACAAAAGGGTTTGTACTTTCTTTCAAGACCATTTTTATCTGGGCTCTTGGGTCAATACCAGCTGTCTGGTTGAGTACAATGACTTAAGTGTTTCCATTTCAAAGGTGTGAAGGGGAAGTTACTGAACTTGAGATTTCGAAAGGAAAAATATTATTGAAGAAGAAATAAGAGATCTTTAAATGTGATTTAATAGGGTACAATATATATTTATTACTAGCTGTAGGAGGCCTATCAATGATTTCTACTTTACTAACTTTGGATTACATTTTTCCATGAGTGAAGAGACCCAGCAGAAAAACAGTGCTGCCCTCTCTATGTACCCATTCATGTCGTCTGCAGAACGAAAAGGTCTGAAAGAAAATGGGTTTCCATGTAGGAAAATGGGTGCAACAAGAGACCATAATGTAAAGTAAGATAAATCAGACACACAAGCTTAGATATCACATGGTTTCTCTTATATGGGAAACACAAAGTATAAATAAATTAAAGAGCACCTTAAAAGATAAATAATAGGGGACAGGAAGATAGATCTGGAAATCTGAGGGGACAAAGACATGGAGGGAGTGGGGAGGAAAGGGAAAGGGAATGTAAAAAGAGTTAAGATGTGTTATGGACATGTACCAACTCCCCACAATGAATGTAATCATATGTACTGCAAAAATGTACTAACAAAGATTAAATTTTAAAAATAAATCAATAAAATAAAATGGGTTTTTTTAAACTTCCATCATTTTTCTTAACCTGATTCATAAAGCTCCAGATTTTCCTCAACTTCCCTTTGGGAAGTTAGTATTTTTCTTTTATCTTAGTGGAAGTTCTTAAAGTTCCTTTCCTTTTCCTCTGTTGCTTGTTTGCTGGTGTCTTAGTCACTTTCTCCTCACTGGGACACAATACTGACACCAACAACTTGATGGAGGAACTGTTTTTTTGGCTCACGTTTCAGTCTTTAGCTGGCTACCAGGAAGGGCAGCAAGGCATTGAGGCAAGGAAGAGCAAAACATGTTCACCTTTCCTGAGCCAGGAAGCTATGGGAAGGGAGGAGCCAGGGAGGGAGCTGTGGTAGTCTCTTTCTGGCCACGCCTCTGTGACCAGCAGAAGAGGCCACACCTGCTAACAGCACATTTAACCCTATCACCACCATAATCCCATCACCCTTCAAAAGCCCCACCTATGAGCACCCGAAGCTTTGGGGAACATTTGAAATTGAAACCATAACACTTGGGTAGGCTAAACATAGTGTATGATTGTTTAATTAGAACCCCTTGTACCCACTTCTCATTCTGCTCTTTTAGTTATTTCTCAAGATTTGTCTTCCTTTTTATTCTCTCTCTAAAGATAAGTTTCTTGTGCTTTAAGGGTTTGAGTCATATGATTTTGAAACAAGTGATCCCTAGGCATCTCACGGTCATTCTTCACTCTAATCTCTATAACCAGACAAAGTAGCTATAGTCCTTTATGTTCTAGGAGTTACTATTGGTCACATATAGATAATCTCCATGAGGTTATCCCCTTGGCTATGAAATAAGAGATCTCTAAAATTTCTTACAGCCATTTCCAAGGGCCCACAATTTTGATTGGGAACTAGAAGATTCTGAATAGAATGACTTAAATAATGCTAACACCAATACATAAAGGAAACAAAAGTTCTTAGTGATGCTGCTCATATTCCTTTTCTTCTCTGTGCTGCAGGATAAAAAAAAATAAAACCCACAAAATTTCTAAACATAATACACAAGAGTTTCAAGTGGCTTCCAAAGCTCTATAATCCCTTTTTAATATCTTCAATTCTTTTGTGTCATGCTACGTGAGTATATTTTTAGTAGAATAGGTTTTCCCCCATTCAAACATAATATTGACAATATGAATTAAAGTATTAATTACCTAAATCCAAGACTAATGTGCCTTTTCATATATAAAAGATGTAGAAAGTTTATTCCCAAATTTTCATGCAAGAAATTCCTTTTATGTCCCATTCAGAAGCCAATTTCATAACTGAATTCCAAATCATTTTGATGAGGAATTTCACTATTTTTTCTTATAAAATAATATATATCAACTTGTAAATTCTAATGATAACTTTCAAAGAAGCAAAAATAAAAACTGAGCCAGCATTTTAAATTATTTATTATTCTATTCTGCAATTAAGTTACAAATGAAAATAAATGACATAAAATTACACACATTAGCAGAATTTTTAACAATAATAAAAAAATGTTCATAGAGTCAACCATTGCATTAAAATTTCTTTTTTCTGGGGTAGCTGAAGACCATGAAAAAAATCTACCTGCCATTCAGTTTAATTTCTTGTGTTTAGAGCTCTACAGCATTCTGTGTAATACTAATCAATAAAAAGGATTTATGAGACCTTGAAATAGAACAGTCGAAAGGAGGAAATTATAGTCAGCTTTAGTTATTAAAGATTTTCACCACTAAATTTAGTATAAGGGAAACGTTATACATCTTTTTTCACTGAAACAAGGCATTTATCAAGCACGTGGTTTGGAGAGACAATTGTGCTTAGACCCACTGTAATGTGTCTTTATTTGTTGCTCACCATTTAATGTTGTTGTTCACCATTTAAAGTCAAAGAGGCCCAAATGGAGAAAAAAACTCGGAAAACTGTGTTTAAAAAACAAATAGAAAAGGCAAGACATGACCTACACTTGAGAGGAAAAAACCTATTTATGAACTCTAATTCAATCTATATTAAATTGTTTTGACTACAGTTTTAAAAGATTGAAAACAGGCAGGACAAGGAAAGCAGAGTCTGAAAAGAACTGAGGAGAGAAAGGAGGTGAAATTCACCATCTCTTCAAGTGGCTTTTCATTGTTAAAGATTTCAAATGTAGCTCTGAAAATAATCAGCACCAAGCCTCATTTTCAGGACAATGAACATTTCTGAAAATAATCATACACAACTATATGTGACATTGTTACTTGGTCACAGTGAGTTTGAGAGACTGTCTCAAAGTTCTTGGGTACTGTATATATTTCCTCGAGACTTTTACTTAGATACATTTCTTAGCAGGATAATCTGAGAAAATTCAAGGATTTCACTTTTGTTTGATGAATTACAAATGACAGATGGAAAACTGCAATATTTTGAAAAGAAAAAAAATGCAGCAATGCACTGAACACAAGATTGCTATAATAATAATAGTACTTAGCACTTATACTGAATTCTTCATCTGAAAAGTACTTTACAAACAGCTAATGAAGTCTCATAACACCCCTGAAAGGCAGGTAAGTATCATGACTGCCATTCTACAGATAGAGAAAATGAGGCATAGAGGTTGAATATCTTTGCCTAAGGCTATTTGGAATACATAGCAACACTTGAATTAAGGTTTAGGGACTCAGTCTTTTCTGGATAAAAGACCAAGTGACTGGCATTCTTTCGACTAAAACAATGAAAGTTTATTATAAATATATTCTCCTTTGAAAAAATTAATTCATTCAGTTAACCCTGATTTCCTTATATATTAACATTACAGTTGCCTTCAAAAAAACAATAACCTTTTTCCATTTCTTTTCTTTGCCTCATTCATTCTGTCACTGTCTCCACAATTACCCCCATAGAATGTCTTTACTGAATGACTGGATACTGATGGACTATAGAGTCAATGTCAGTATCTCAGCATTGAAACTGGGGTTTTGCTTGATATTAAATTTGCAAATCATGCCAATTGGCTTTGTTTCAAAATCATAACAAGACTTCTCATTTTGATGGGTAAAAGTTATTGGCAACTTTATAATTCTATACTTATGAAGGAAAAAATAAGTAGAGTTTATTCCTTTCTACCAGTTAACTCTTTCCATAATTCTCCTGAATCTCAGTTTGAAAACAATGACCCAATAGATGATGTATATTTGGAGGCTTTGTTGTTTAACTTTAGAAGTCGCCAGTTTTTAATGAATGTTCTGCAGAATATAAAGCATAGCACAGAAAAGAGCAGAAATTTTAGGGCAAATTCTTTCTCCTTAAGATCAATAGAGTCAGTGAACATGTTTCCATCACACATACAGATAAATTCCCAGTTCTAGTATCTTACACACCAGCTTGAAGGCATGATATTTGAAACAAGAATTGGCAATGCATTAGCACTGTGATGTGCAAATGCATAATTAAATCATACCCTTCTCTTTAATATACCTGTTGAAGAAACACGCAAAAGACTAGAAACTACTTTTGTCTGTTTACCAACTAAAAAGAGTACTACAAAACTACCATATATATTATATTATATATTTAATATATTATATATTACCACATATATACCATATATTACCATATATGTTATATAAAACATAACATATATAATTATATATAATATATGTATTCTTCAGTATTTGAAGAATTTGATTTCAAACTTATTCTTGAAAATTTGTTTTATAAAGTTCTCAACAATAAAAATGTTCTATACTTAGAATGTGGTGAAACTGTGAGTACACTACAACTATTAAATTGTACACTCTCAATTGTAAATTTTTTGCTACATGAATTATAACTCCCAAAAATGGTAAAGAAATAGTTCAGAAAATGCAGATCCATGACACCATCCCTTTCCATGCCAGTTGAAACATAATGCTCCATGAAGTCAGATTATATTCAGCAGAGTACTTTAAAGGGATTATTTTTTTGTCTTCTCACTTCTTTCTGTTAACTCTATAAGAGCCATTTGGGTGACCAGCGGCTTTCTATTCTTCAAACTTATTCTACCTACTGGAATACTGTTGGGAAAACATTGCTGCAGTGCCTTATAATCGGACATGAGTCCCAGGCCCGCTGAGTGTGAAGCCATCTCCGTTTTTCAAGGAAACTATGGCTTGTGGGAAAGATGGCTTAATTTCTTAATTTCTCTGCCCCTACTATTTCACAAAAGGCTGGATGCCATCACTCTTTCCCCCCTGGAGCACAGATCCCCACCTTGATTCATTTGGGTTAATGCCCAAACAAACTTTTATGTCTGTGGAAGAATAGAATGAGCAGAAGCTATGCCTTAAATGATCTGTAAATACCACAGGAAAAATATAATGAATACATTGAATATTTGCTCAATAAATCTATGAAATATTGGGTTGATTGATTGATCATTCCATGGGTTAGCACATTGTTTCTATTTTCCCTTTGATTTCTCACTTTTTATTCAAACTATGTATTACAAGTTTCAGTCTTCCAAACCTAGAACTTTATAAGATATAGGGGGACAACGGTTTGCAAAATAAGAGTCCAGTGGTCATCACTGTCAAATATTGAAATAGTTTTCCAGTAATACTGGTGTTTTTAAGCCATCTAAATCTCAGTCACTCAGATAGGAAACAGGTTTGCAGAGTGAACAAGCCAGACATGTAGAAATCAAGGTGACAAAATGGAAGGATTTCAGACTTGGAATGAAGAAAAGGTACATTAATAATGAATTGATTTTTAAGCGCTAGCTGCTATAAAGTATCCATAGTTATTTTTGAAAATACTTAAAATGTATAAGAATTAAATGTCTTTTAAATATTACCCTTAAACATGTCATCCTGAAAAAGCACACAGGTGACAACATACACTTCAATACACAGACAAATTTTCAATTAGTATATAAAGTTAGAACCTAACTTAGTACAAGATATTATATCATGAGTAATTTCCATTGTCCATGTTCTATGAAAACATAATTGTAGTGATTATAAAATACTGTAGAAATGATATATACCATGATATTTCTAATCATTTTCTCATTAGCACACATTTAGTGTGATACTAATTTCTCACTAACATATACAAGATCTTCTTAAATAGCCTCATTTATAAGTTTTGTTCAATCATTATTTCCTGTTTAATAAAATATCAAATTTTATATGTATTACAATATTCTTTCTTGGCTACCAAAAGCCCTCTGTAAGTTTGACCAATTATAGAATTACATCCAAATATATGAAAAATTTCCTCTCCCTAAGCCTTTGATATATTTGCCTACTAACTTCCTTCAAATAAATTAAATAATTTATTTTTTATTTATTTATTTATTTTTTGGTATTGGGGATCGAACTCAGGTCCTTGTGCTTGCGCAGCAGGTGACGAAACCACTGAGCTAAATCCCAAGCCCAATTAAATAATTTATTTAAAATACCTTTCATAGTGTCTCATACGGTTAAGTATAACAGATATTATTATAAATTTTGTCACTTAAATTATATACATGTATTTGCTCAGGTATTAGGACAGATGATGGTATCTAACGCATGTTTAAACTTATCTTTCCTTTATCAGTGAGTTGAAAATGTTTTTACTTATCAATTATTTATGTTTCTTTTATGATTTTTCTTGTGCTTTTTTTTTCTATCTTAGTATTTATTGCAGTACTCAGAGGCTTTGCAGTGAGATATATCTTCAGCCATTTTTACTTTTTATTTTGAAATAGAGTCCTATTGAGTTGCTAAATTGCCCTAGCTGGGCTTGAACTTGTGATCCTTCTGCCTCAGCCTTGCAGAGTGCTGGGATAAGGGTGTACCATTCCCCCAACAAGATTTTAAGTTTTCAAAAACCTTTAGAAATAGGAACAATATTAACATTTTATCAGTTTTGTTATATTTTCCAAACTTATCAAACTCTGAGCACTTTCACATAAAAAAGTTTAAAGTCAGTAATATTTATAAATTTTATGAGATCTTTTGGCAATTTAAAAATTATCATGTCTATTGTTATTTTTATGCCTAGCATATCTTATCCCAAAGTGTACTCTGCAACATTACTGGAATGTCTTAAGTAAGATTATGTACTCTAATAAGTTTGGAGACAATAAAGATGTATAAATTTAAGTTTTTCTCTCATGCTTCTTGTGCTTTCAGGAAGCTAATATGTGTAGAGCCTTCAAGGAAGGAAAAAAGTGCACAGCATTTATACAACATATTTGATTTTACAACCCTCTGTTTTCAAAACATGCCATACATAGGGCTACTGTGTCTCTGAACACGTTTTAGTTGACCCTGTATAGAAACTATTTTTTGTCTCAAGATCAGATTAAAAAGTTAAACTATACTTCCTTTTAATTTCTAAAGTCTCATTACTTATTTATTTAACCGTTTCAGAAGGTACTTGTTTAATATATGGTGTGGTGTAGAGCTCTACTTACTTTTTAGTTAAATAATTAATTTTCCAAATGCTATACCATTTGTTTAAAAATCTACATCTTTTAATTCTTGGCTCATGATCTACTCTTTCTTTGTCAAGAACTGAATTCCTATATATTATAGAGTGTTAAAGTACTATCTATTCTGGATTATTTATCTGAATATAATTTCATGAACCAGAACTACAGATTATTTTAGTATAATAATATATTTAAATATGTTTTCATATATTTTAGAATTTGATTTTCATTTACATAATATTCACAGATGATATCTTTACATAATACTCACAGATGATACCTTTACCTATGTATTCTTCCATATGAACTTTAGAATTATTTTACCACAAACCTACACAACATTTTATTAGCCCTATAATTAACTTGGAAGCTATTTGCATATTTTACAAAATCCAGTGCTCCATTATGGAAAGTTTCTGTTCATATTATATGAACGCTTTTATTTATATTGCCTAGTGAACTATTTTAATACTCATACAGAGTATGTGCATTTCTTAATAAGATATTAGTATTACGTGAATGGTACCTTTTCTCATTATGTACTCTAATTAGTTATTGCTACAATACAAAAACTATCAACTTTTGCCATTTACTTTGTATCCAATCTCTGTAATGAACTTTAATATTAATTCTCAGAGTTTTGTAGATAACTCCCTTGAGTTCTCTATTTAAATAGTCATTTTTGGCAAATAATAACAAAAATTTGCCTTCTTTTACTTCAGTATTATATTTTATTTCCTTGCTAAGAAAGTCTGTGTTAATTAGAAGAGTATTTGCAAATAGTTTTTCACTAAATTTAACATTGGTAACTTTAACTTTAAATATGTATTAATTTCTAATTACTAATTTTGTAAGAATTAATTTGAAAACTTTAGGCATACATACTGAATGCTGTTGAGAGGATTTTTACCAGCAAATTAGAGCAGAATTTCTTTTCACATCTACCATCCAAAACACAGCTCCCTATACAGCTATCCATATATATTATAATTTAAGATATTTATATATAGTTGTATGTGACACATATATAGCTACACCCACCCACACACACAGTAATGCACACATAGTTCTACATCTTACTGAAAACTTAATTTTCTTAAGCTAAACTTTCTCTGATTGTAAACTTCACTGGCTTCCTGGAGGGTATTGCTTAATATGAAATCTGAGACTCTCACATACTTTTATTACATGCTTTCAGATTTCCATAATAAATCATTCTCACACTGTCCTTGGGCTTCAGTATAATTTTCTCTTTATTTTTTTAAAATTAGAACTTGCATTATTCTTTTTGGTTTTATTTACTTTCTATTGAATCAGTAACACTCAACTTCAATATTTGCCATCAAAGTGCATATTAATTGTATTTGATGCTACTTATTCTGTACCAAGTACCAACTGAAATATCTTTTTATAACTGTATAGATAAAACAGTACTTATCCATGAGTCTTAATCATGCACCAGCTTCTAATAAAAGTTAAGTAACTAAAATAAAAATGGATTAAAGATCTAAATTATTAAACCACCAGGAAGAGAGGTTAGGTAGAACCATTGAAGACATTGGTGTAGGAAAAGATTTTAGGAACAAAACTTCAGTTGCTCATGAACTAACACAAACAATCAACAAGTTGGATCTCTTCATATTAAAAAGATTCTGCACAGCAAGAGAAACCACCAGCAGTGTGAAGAGACAGCCCATAATGTGGGAAAAAATTTTCCCCTGCTGTTCCTCAGACAAAGGTCTACTACCTAGAATTTAAAAAGAACTTTAAAAAAATCAGACCTCCCAAATTTAAAGACCTAATCCAAAGCTGGACATTGGAAATGAACAGACATTTCTCAGACAAAGAAGTAGAAATAGCAAATAAACATATGAAAAAATGTTCAATATCCCTGGTCATTCGAGAGATGCAGATGAAAACAATGCTGAGATTTCACCTCATCCCAGAAAGAATGCCTGCTATCATGAAATCAACCAATAACAAGTACTGGTGGGGCTCTGGGGAAAGAGGAACACTGCTCCACTGCTGGTGGGAGTGTAGACTGGTGCAACCACTGTGGAAATCAGTATGGAGATACTTCAAGGAACTAGGACTGGAAATACCATTTGATCCAGCTATCCTCCTGCTGGGTATCTTCCACAAAGAACTAAAAGAATCATACCACAGTGATATATTTTCACCCAGAAGCAGCCCAATTGTCCATCAACTGGAAACTGGATAAAGAAAATGTTGGCGTTTTTTATAAAATGGAGTACTACTCAGCCATAAAGAACGAGACACTAGAGACATTTATAGCTAAGCGAATGCACATTGAGGTGATAATCTTTAGTGAAATAAATAGGACACGCATGTGTAAATACTAAATAGTTTATCTAGTGTGAGAAACTGAACGTGTAAATAAGGACTAAAAGGTACAACAGATAATGTGAAACAGGAAGAAAAGGGACAAAGGTTAGGGGAAGTGGAAGGAGTAGGAGAAAGGAAAGAAGGGAATGGAATTAATATGAGAAAATGAAAAAATGGAAAGAAAGTCTTTGTAAATAGGGAGGGATGGAGACCTTGAAGGGAGGGCAGGGGAAGGGGGGAAAAAGAGAACTAAGAGAGATTATGTGCAGGTGCAAATTTCCAATGATCAATGTCATTATATGGTATACCTAAAATGTACCAATAAAATTAATTTTAAAAAAGTTAAGTTGGTTCTGTTTTTCTGGACTGAAATGCAACCATTCTTCAATTCTATTATTTAAATATTTGAAACTCTATATATAGGACAAGAGAAATACTATATTATATATCCTTAGTAGCTTTTGCCTATAGATTGTTTATGGTTCCACATATGCAGGATGTTTTCAAAGGCATAAATTTTACAAAAAATCAATCTTGGACTGTCTATACAGCTCATTTATTAGAATTGTGCTCTCCATTTGGATATATAAAGATGTACATGGCAAGGTTGAGATAAGTGTGGAGAAATGTGGAAGATGGGAGTACATGTTCATCTTTTTTTAATATATATATATTTATTGGTACATTTTAGGCATAAAATACATTTACATTTATCATTGGGTGTTTGTACCAGAACATGATGTATCTTAGTTCTTATTTTTTCTCCCATTACCTGTGCACTCTTCAACCCTCCACCCTTCCCTATTTACACAGAGTTTGATTCCATTTTTATTTTTTCTTTCTCATAATTTTCCTTATCCTTCTTCCCTTTCCCCTTCCCCTTCCACCATCCCCAAACTCTTGAACCTTTTCCTATTTCAAATTATCAATTATTCATTTTAATAATTTTCATCCTTATTTACACTCTCAATTTCTCACACTAGAGAAACTATTCGTATTTACACATGTATGTCCTATTTATTTCACTTAAGAGTGTGGCCTCAATATGCATCCACTTAGCTATAAATGTCTCTGGTTTCTCATTCTTTATGGCTAAGTAGTACTCCATTTTATAAAAAAACCCACATCTTCTTTATCCAGTTTCCAGTCGATGGGCACTTGGGCTGTTTCCAAGCTTTAGCTATTACAAACTGTGCCACTATAAACATGGGTT
>NW_004624810.1:6819741-6853013 GCF_000247695.1 Heterocephalus glaber | reverse complement strand
TGGGTTGTTCCCTTCACAAGGATGTAGTGACCATCTTTGTCTCTCTTAATTAGTTTTGGTTTGAAATCTACTTTGTCTGCAAATAAGATTGGTACACCTGCTTTTTTCTGAGTTCCTGTCACATGGAGAACTGTTTTCCATCCTTTTACTTTCAGTCTGGATTTCCTTTTGATTTAGGTGTGTTTCTTGTATACAGAATATTGCTGGATTTTGCTTCTTAATCCATTCTGTCAGTCTATTTCTTTTGATTGGTGAATTGAGGCCATTAATATTGAAAGTTATAATTGAGAGATACTGACTCATCCTTGTCATGCTGTTTTACATTTGTTGGCTCTTTTATTTCTTATTTTCCCCCCTTTCACTTTAGTTTCTTACCTTGCATGGTGCCTTCCCTCTGTTGGGCCTAATGAAGTTGTGACCTTCATTGTCTTTTTCTAGGGTATTGCTTAAAATTGGTTGGAGTGCTGGTTTGGTATTCACGAAATTTCTTAGGTGTTCTTTGTCATGAAAGTATCTAATTTCCCCATCGATTTTGAAAGATAATTTTGCTGGATATCACAATCTAGGTTGGAAGTTATTTTCTTTTAGAGCTTGAAATACTTCACTCCAGGCTCTTGATTTGAGGGATTTTGTTGAGAAATCTGCTGTAATTCTAATGGGCTTTCCTTAGTAGATGATTTGTTTCTTTTCTCTAACTGCTTATAGAATTTTGTTCTTCTGTTGGGTTTCTGGGATCTTGACTATTTTATGTCTAGATGTAGATTTTTTTTGGTCATGGCTGGTTGGAGTTCTATATGCCTCACTTATCTGTACGTCCAATTCTCTACCTCTCTCTAGGAAGTTTTCTACTATTACTTCTGTGAAAAGTTTTTTATGTCAATTGTGCTTTCTCCTGTTTTTTCTTGGAGTCCTATGAGTCTTATGTTATTCTTCTTTGCGTCATCTAGCAGCTGTTGGATTGATTTCTCATGATCCCTTACTATCTTTAAGAAATATCTGTTTTCATGGTCCTTCACTGCAATCCTGTTTTCTATATCTGATATTCTAGCTTCAGATTCTCTTAGTCTGCTCTGCATGCTTTCAATGGAGTTTTTAATCTCCTGAATATCTGTTTGAATCTGTTTCATGGATTCCATTTCTTTCTTATGCTAGGCATTCATGGCTTCCAGCATGTTTCTGATCTCATCTATTTTCTTATCTGTTTCTGTTCTAGAGCTTCTAATCATGTCTTTCACTCTGCTCACCATGTCTGTATTTATCTGGGAGATTATTTCTGTTTTGAATTTTTCTAGAGCCTTATGCATCTGCTTTGTTACTTCCTGTGCCATCAGTTCAGGGTGTCCAAGTGGTTGCTTATCAGGCTTTTCCACCTCATTTCCCCCAGAATTTCCTTTTTGTGGCATGGAAGCCTGCATTTGTGCCTTGCTTAAGTATCTTCTCATTTTTGTCTTTGGTACTGTCCTTGGTTTAATTCCTGGGTTGATATTTCAAAATTGCTTAATGTAGTTATCTTTATTGCTTGTGTTTAAAACCTTTGTGGAATGATTGCTTTTCAGAGGTGTCTTCCAGATATAGCTTGTGTTTGGGTTTTGAGACTCTAATGAGTCTGAGGCTATTTTATTTTCCTTATACCAGGAAGGAAAACTAATTAGATCAATCACTACATGTTAGCCCAAATTACATAGTCAGCAATACCATAGCATCAAGCACAGCTTAGAAAATGACAATTTGTGGTAGTTATTAATCTATTACATTTAACTATGTGAGTTAAATTAAAACCGAGGACCAACCCAACATAAGTTTATAATGAATAAACTCTTCAATATAGCATCTTTCCCTG
Source organism: Heterocephalus glaber (assembly GCF_000247695.1). The sequence continues at coordinate 6,851,173 of NW_004624810.1, read as the reverse complement.
TCAGGGTGGGGAGTTAAAAGGAGTTGAGGAAGGAGGGACAAGTGGAAAGAACAGGTTAAATTAGTGGTAAGGCCAGAAGACAGAGAAAGATCACACAAACTCTAAGAAGTTGTTAAAGGCAAGAGAAAAAGGCAGAATGAAAGAACAAAGATGTGAATAGAATCACCTAACAGCAACAGGGAGGCTAGTTACAGAATTTACTTTCCTTTAAACCTAATGATAAGAGAAGGAAAAAAGGGAAGAAAAAAACAATAAGGGAGAAATTCAAATTCAGTGCAGAAAGGAACAAATGGGGAGATGAGGAGCAAAGTGGGACAGCAAGAAAATGAGTGAGAGAGAGAGAAAAAGAAAATATATAAGAAAGAAAATAAAGAAGTAAAAATTTGAAGAGTAAAAAAAAAGTAAAAATTAAGAATAAAAAAATCAGCAAAAAAAATTTTTGTTTTTGTTTTTTGCAAATAGCAATAAAAATTATGGGCCTCCTTCAGGGTATGTCTCTCTGTCACAGTAGGCAACATAGGAATCCGTGTCCATATATGAGTCAATGAGTCTCAGCAAGCGAGAAGCAGACCAAGTACAGTGGTCTTATGTGCCTTTATGTAGAAATTCTCTTTACTTTTCCGCTGAGCTTCAGTTTTCATTGAGGACCCTGAGAAGCCCTCTTTCTGTCACTATCTTCTGCTTTATCTTGTGGTGCTCAGGACAAGGGTCTTTATAATTTCCTGTGCCTCTGTAGAGTGGGACCAGGCAGCAGAAAAGACAGGAGGCCAGAGGCACACGTGGCGGAGTGGGGGGGGGGGACGGGACTGGGCCTTGCAGGCACCCGCGTGGCTAAGTGGACCTCACCATGGCATGGGTGGGGCCCGGGATGGCCGTGGATCTTCAAGCTGCTTATCTCACCTGGCCAGTAGCAGCTTGGAGAGCGTCCGATTGTACCTTTGCATCTTATGAAGTAGCACCTTCCTAGAAGAGTAATTTCCCAGTGTTCAGTTGGTTAATGATGTGGAGTCTATACACTGTTGTGCATTCAGTAAGGAAGCAATGAGATGACTTACTGTTTTTCAGGAATCATGATTCCTTTGTTGCAAGAAAAGAAGCTGGAGTAGTTCATTAATTATTTTTCTCACAATCTTCTATTCCTCAGTTTGAAAACCACTGACACAAGCACCATGATTCAAGCACTATGTTCTCTGCCAGTCTTAATTTTCTGTGTATCTGAGAGCTTACAGATTTTTCTATTTTAATAGATACTTGATTGTGAAGTTTGGAGATACTGAGTTACTTTGAGGATGGCCATTTAGAGTAGAGATTTGGTGAAAACATTCAGGATCTTCAAATGAACATAAAATTCACAGACACAGGTTGGCGTTCCATTCTCAGCTTTCCATTCTCAAACATTTTAACCTTATTTTACCATAAAATAAGTGAAAGTTAAAAAAAAAAACACCTTAACTCAATCATTTAGAAACTTGAAGCTTATTTCATGTAATAATCACATAATAAATTACTTCAGACAAAAACAATAAAAACCTATTAGAGTGCATTTATTTTCCAAGGAGATAATTTAAGACAATGAGAAAAGATAAGATATAATGTTCCATTAACTACTATTCAAAATTATTACTATTCAAGTATAGAATGATTTTTATAAAAAATAGCAAAATGTTTAAAAAGTTGTTGACACATCAACTGCTTATCTGACAATGTAAAAATAATCTTCAAAGGATGCTGTAAATTATCAATCTCCACCTATGTACTTGGTTAGTCTGGGTTATCCAGAGAAGCAAAATTAACATGATTTTAGAGGGTGAGTAGTCTAACATCTACAACTGGCAAGCTAGAAATCCAGAAAAGATGATAGAATAAGTTAAACTGCAAATGTAAAGGCTGGAAAAGACTGATGCCCCAGTTTCAAGACAGAAAGAAAGAATACTCTCATACTTAATGTTTTAATCAGCTTTCTCTTCATTGTGACACAATAACTGACAACCACAATTTAAATGATGAGAGGTTTAATTTGGCTCATTGTCTCAGGATTTTAGTCCATGGTTGGGTGGCTCTGAAGCAGAAACATTATTGTGGAAGAGTTTGATAGAGCAAAGATGATTAGTTCATGGACACCAAAAGTAAAGCAAAGAAACAGTGCTGGAGAAGAAAGTGTGAGCAACCAGATACTGTACTCAAGATCACACCTCCATGACCCACCCAGATACACCAAGAAGTATCCCTTACTAATCCCCTCAGAGGATCCCAAGCTAATCAAGTTGACAAAGCTAAGCTTAACTACCACATTCTATCTGTTATCAACCAGACAGCCAAACACATCTCCTCAAACCACACTTAATCTCAAAATAAATAAAATGACAAGCTCATAATCATTCTTAAAATGTTACAAGTAACCTTCTTACAACAGGAGATATACTAATATTCCCTCGCTAAAGTCTCCAAAGTTCCACCATTTTTCAAAAGTCAAAGTCTCTTCTGAGACTGAAGGCAAACTATTAGCTGTGAACCTCAGTAAAAATAAAAAACAAGCTAACTAACCCCAAGGTACCATAGCACAGGGTAAACCTTCCCATTTCTAAAAGCAGGAGTAGGGAATATAAAAGAACTGAACTAAAGGAAGACTGAAATATTCTTTTGAAATCAGGGTAAACTAACCCTGCCTGATTCCAAAACTCTTGCATTCTGCATGTCAGTAAAACCAACATCACACAAATTATGCCAAGACTTTCCACCAGCTTGGGCAGTAGCCTGGTCCCCTTGTACAATGGTTGTAGCAGCCTGAGCACAAATCCCAGGGAACCAGTTCCCTAGGAGGCTTTTCTTGTGCAAGGGTCTCACAAATCACTTCCCTAATTAAAGGTTGACACTTTGCACTTTTGATCTTGCAGTGGGTAAGGGGTTGTTGATTTCTGAGATGTTCTCAAGGTATCTTTCTTCTTGTCTCTGTACAGTATGGTACAGTACAGTACAGTACTTAGTTTCTTTCCAATGGTGTTCATATCGTCAGCAGATGTACCTTTTTGTTCCAAATTTACACATAGTTCCTTTAAAGCCAAAATTTAAGTTTTTCAAATTTTTCTTTTCTACATTTTGTTCCCAATTCTCACTATAAATTTAGATATGAGCAGTCAGTAGTACCAATGCCACAACATGAATGTTAGACTGCCTTAAAATGTCCTCCACCAGATCCATCAGTCCACTGACCTTAATTTATATCTTTCAAAACATTTCAGGATTTGGGAAAAATGTAAATTTTATTTTCTGCTACAGTACAACATACATGACCTCTATTCTAATTGCAAATACAGCCCTGGTTCCCAGGTAAATCTCCTGAGACTGTCCTTTACTGGTGACTGACTGCATTTCTATTAGCATTCTGTTCTTCTCAACACCAACCAGAAAAACACATCAAACTCTGCTTGCACCATTCTAGGGCTTCTCTAGTCCTTTCCAAACTCCTTGAAAATTTGTTTCAAAGGTTTCTAAATCACATGATGAGGTGCAGGTATGGCAACAATGATACTCTTCTGGTACTAATTTTCTGTATTAGTCAGCTTTTGTGTTGCCAACAACCACAACATAAAGGAAAAGAGGTTTAATTTGCCTCATATTTTCAGAGTATTCATTTCATGTTTGGCTAACTCCAAGGCAGAAACATTGTGGCATAAGTGTATAGTGGAGCAAAGATGGTTCATGGTAGTTGAGAAGAAGAGTAGGAGAACTTTGGAAGAGAAGAAGGTGTGAAGAACCAGATCTAGTATGAAAAGTCAGGCCTCCATGATCCATGCAGACATATCCAGAATAATTCTGTACTAATTCTCTTGATGGTTTCAAAGCTAATTAAATTGGCACAATTAACTCTAACTACCACATTTAGCCTTTATTCAATTCAGCATTTCAACAGATTGAATAAGGCCCACCCACATTAGAAATGACAGTCTGTTTTACTTAGTCTACTGATTCAAATTTTAATCTCATCCAAGAAATAATCACAGACACATCCAGCATAATATTTAACCCAGGTAATGGGCATCCATAGATTATGTGCTGCAAATATTTACTAATAAATGTTTTAATTAATGCATGAAATTAACCATCGTATTACCACTTTTAGTCAACTTGGAATCATGCATATCTCCTTGAGCTATACTTGATCATCCAATGACTATGATAGGAGTATAATTATGCTTAGTATGGTAAAGCTATCCTGCATATAACTGGAAATACACTAACCCTATTCACAGAAGAAGAAGCAAAGTCCTTGAGTGATGTTTACTCTTCTTGGTATCTCATAACTTAAACATCATTATGTAAAAGTATTAGTCTTAAAAACTATTATATAAATCCCATATATCTTATGTTACATGAATAAAAGGGGGAAAATACATATATATGCATACATTATATATTTGCACACACATCCACAAACATTAATAACAAAAGACTTGAAAAACACACGTGACATTTAGTTCTCATTTCTGTAACTAGACCCATGTTCATAGCTAGTATTTATAACTACTGCTTAGCACTACTCATATTTAATTTTCATTGCCTTCATCAAGCATTTCAATTGATCATGGCTATTTGCCTGTGGAATGACCCAAACTTTCATTTCTGAAGGGCATAGGCTATTAGTAGCACTGTATGAGTTATTTTCCTGTGACTATAATCACAGGACACGGCAATACTGATATGATCCAAGTGATCTTCTGTACTCCAGACTTAGTCTTCCTTTCTTCCATTGTACAAAGTTAGTTTAATTTATCCTTGATAGTCAGGTTCAATCACACAAATCATCATACCTCTCCCTTCTTTGTCTACTGATTGAGATGCATGAAGAGTCCAAAGTGGCCAGGAAGTAGTCTTAAATTCTAGTTTAATGGAATCATGTCTCCTCATGGAAGCATTCTTTCCCACATAACTAAGACCTGTAGGCAAGCAGAACTTAAGCTCACAGAACCAGAAGAAAAATTGTGATTGTGTTAATAAGTCACTAGAACCATTCCTACTTCTACTCCTTTACCCCTGGACCTATATACCCTAGCCATTGGAAAAACAACAACAATTATTGGATGCTGACTCAAAAAACATACAGCCTTCCAGGGAACCTGCTCTATTTCAAACCTTAAACTTAGCCATATACCTGGGCAATATAAGAGAGTCTTCAAAGGGCCATCCTCTATTCTATCAAATAAGCTACTTCAAGATATTGGGGAACATAGTAAAACTAGTGAATCCCATGAATACGAGCTAATCATTACTGTTCTTTGGCTGTAAAGTAAATTTCTTGGTTGCAGCAATGCTGTGTTGAAAACTGTGATGGTAGCTAACATGATATGTGAGTTTACTGATGGTATTTTTGGTAAAAGTACTACATGTAGGGAGGCCAAATCCATATCCAAAGTAAATGTCTAGTCTAATAAAAACTGTCCTTTTCATAATGAAAGTATAGTGGGAGTGGTTTCATATAAAAGGTTCAAAATTGGTATTTGTAGTGGAGAAGCTGAGCACTCAGTGGTGGTTGTAACAAGCTCAACATTGGTGATTTGAAAGTCCATTCTCCTGAGCCCATGTAAAACTTCCATCCCTAATAGCTTGGCTATTTTGTATATGAACCCATTGGGTGATGATAGCGGTGGCTGTTGTGTGACAATAAGTGAAATCCACAGAATAAGTCAGCCTATTTATTTGATCACTAATATCCTTCTCTACTGAAATGCCATTTACATGGAACACAAATATCTTCATATATTTTGCTGATTCTGATAAGGTCTATCCAAATATATTATCTCCAAATTTCCTCATCACCAATTTTTCAATCATATTCTTTTCAAGTTCACCCTGTCACACCATTGGTTTAACATCACATGTGGCCATTATTCCTTTCAAATAAAGTGAACAACAAAGTTCTTCATGAAGGAAAGACTTCCCTTCCTTCTAATCTTTTAAGACTGTCCTAAAAAGAGATTATAGTTCTATAGCTGACTACTTTTGGATGGTGACTGAATATCAAGTGCAAACATCTATAAACCACGAGGCTTAAATGCTCTATATATTTTTTGTCAACTAATTATGAAGATCTCCTCGTCAAGTTACAGGGTGAATGCTGGAAGAGAAAGCTGTGTAACAAGACTGATTCATGATATTCCACAGAAAAGTTCACTTGGGGGCATTTTTTTTTATGTAACTTACTTTTGCTTTTAGGGCCTGCTTGGATCCCATCACATATAAACCTCTTCATTTTATGATAGAGTACTGTGTGAATGTCCAACTTTATGGCATATTGGGTCCCATAACACTCAGTTCCTGATGGATAGTTCAGGTTGCATGATAACTTGATGATCCATAGTTAAGTATTTACTGGCTATTAAGACTGGATAGTAGTCCAAAAGCTGTTCTGCAAAAGAAGAGTAATTATCTTCGGAGGATGGCAGGACTTTGTTTCAAAATCCTGGGTCTGTGCTCTAATTCACCTATAGAGGCCTTTCAAAGGCTTTGTCTTAGTCACTTTCTTGTTTCTGAGATACAATGCTGAACACCATAAATTAAAGGAGGAGAGGTTTATTTTGGTTCATATTTTCAATCCATAGCTGCATGGCTCCAAGGCAGGAAGGGCAAGGTGGAAGGGCTCAGTGGGGAAGGGGGTGGGGTAGAGAGAGAAGCTCCTCACATCATGATGTGCAGGAAGCAGAAAGAGAAAGAAGGGACTGGTGAGACAGATATACCCTTATAGGTCATGTCCCCAGTGACACACCTTCAACCAGCTCTACATCCTATCAACAAGTTAGCTATAATGCCCACATGATCCAATCATTTTCCAGAAGCCCAAGCTCTGAATCCATGGGCCACGTGACATTTGGGGCCTACTGGAATCAATGTCAGTTTACAGTCACTACCTAGTGATACCTGAAAGTACTATTTTCTTTTCCCCAATAGTTACTTTGGTCCCTTTGAACAAAGCTGAAATAAAGATTAAGAGTACAAAGTTTGGTAGTTTACCAGTCTTTCCTCAAGTGGACTTGAACTCCTCTTTAATGAAGAGATTCTAAGTCTGAAAATTGGCTTATTTCTGAGAATTGATTGAGGAGCTATGACTCTGATTTTATTATTCCAATTAAGGCTTTTGTTCACTTTATCTAAAGTATTTATACTTAAATAGAATAAGTAAAAATGTAGTAAGGTTCCTACCTTTCAGTCTAGGAACATCATGATCAAGTAGCCAATTTGATTAGTATGCATGAGACAGACTATTCTGATAGCTGCTTTGACTCTGCTATTCACTACTGTAACCACACTATCCATTTTACATTGCTATAACATGGAAGACTAACTAATATATTTAAAAAAACTTTTTCAGCTCATGGTTTTGTAGGCTGGGAAGTTTAAAATTAAGTTGCCTACATCTAGTGATGCCTTTCTTGCTGAGTCATAACATGGAGTAGGGCAGTGCATAACAAGGAAGTATATATATAAAACAAAGAGGGACTTCAGTCTCTTTTGCTCTTCATATGAAGCCACTAATCCCATCATGGAAACCCTACTGCCATAACCTCTTCTGATCCTAATTACCTCTTAAATGCCCCATCTCTCAATATTATAAACATGTGAATTTGAGGATTAAGATTCCAATACATAAATTTGGGGGGGACATATTCAAACTTGCATGGTTGAATGTAAACACCTGACCAGTGCCATCTTGGATTCAACTGCTTCCATTAAATTTAGGTTCCACAGTTGAGTGTCTGCAATTCCCACTGTAAGGCTTGGCCAGTAAAAAGCACTAATCATAATGTTCTTCAAGGATTCTGAGGCTCCTCTTAAAAATTCATTTCTCACAGAAGGAATGAAAAGTATGTTTTCTGGACCCTCCTAGGGTCCAGGGTAGGATCAGGGTACCTCCTAGGGTAGGTTTTCAAAGAAAAATCCACTTTACTGTTCGAATCTCCCTAAGGCTTTGAATTCTTTCCTCCACATGAAACCAAGACAGATCCTGTGTTTCTGACTTGCTTGCTATGGGCCTCCTTTGTGTCTATGTTTAAACCAACTAAACAATAACCCTTAGAACCATTCTTAACTTCATGAATTTCAACATTAATTATAAAATCTCTGCATAGTGAGCTTGTATCAATAAATGCAAACCAATTCAACTTAATTCACCTTCTACTATCTTATATCTGCAATATATATTTCCACACGTTTTCTGATTTCTGCTTATATACATTAGAAAACTCAAGTTGTTCTGCTGAAATCTATTGCACCTCTTCAGAACCCAAACTTTATACCTATCTATAGGGTCTTTCTAGTAGTTGAGTCTATTTATAGATCTAGAAGCAAAGAGAGATGAAAAGTCCTGAAAAGAATCAGCATTGTCCTGCATAGAAACTGCATCAGAGAAGGTCACTACACTTTCTTCAGGCAATGCAGGATTAATCTTCTTGGCTGAGGTTGACAGACTCCTACCATTGGGCTGGGGAAGTAGCCTAGGTAAGGGGGGTTACTTCAACTGAACGTAGGGAAGTTTTTTTCCCTCAAAAAGAAAACTCATTAGAATTTAATGGTTTGCTAGCCCAAACTTAATCAAGGTCTTTTTGCACATCCACATTGAAATTACATGGTCTCATATTTTTTTCCAATCCTTGCCTTTACTTTAACAGTACACCTACTGAGGGGCTGGAAATTGAATATGTATCAATATTGAACAAATTGGAGGATGAAACTCTAAGTTTGATTTTCAGAAATGTCAGTCCAGTAGCTATAAGAGAAGAGTCTCCTTCAGTTCACAGATAGAACCTTTCAGGTCATTCACACAGCACTTGAGCTGGGAATTTTAATTCCTAAGGTTGCTTTTTTCTTTTACCCCTCTATTCTGTGACACTAGAGCAAAACAAGCCAACCTCATTTTTATTTGTTGGTATCTTAGTCTACTCATATTGTTATAGCAAAGTCCAATAAACTGAGTGTGGTTTATAAACAACAGAAGGTCTCTTTCACAATTCTGAAGGCTTCACAGTCTTAAATCAAATGTAGGGAGATTGAGTATGTAGTCAGGGTCTGCCTTTTTATTCATAGATAACTGACTTCTGATTGTGACTTCAGTTAGTTGAAGGGATGAGGGACCTCTCTCAATTTCCTTTAAAAGGCACTAATTTCATTCTTAAGGGCTCTGGTCTCTGATCTAATCAACTCTCAAACATCTCAACTCCAAAGACCATCATAATGAGCACTAAGTTTCAACATTTTAGTTTCAGCAGCTAGATTCAGTCTACAGCAGCTAGATTTCTAATAATGTTCAAAAATGTCATCTACACATTTTCTGAGTTTCTTTCATCCCATAAGTGGTTGAGTAGAAATATTCAATAGAGTTATTTTGCATATCTGCATTACCAGTTCATGACATGGACATCAGTGGTTTCTTCACTACTGGATGTGGAGTCATGAATGTCACTAAATGTATTCAAATTAGAGACAGTTTTAGAATCCCTATAACTAATCCAGAAAACTCATCCTTAAAATTATTTTCCTCTAGAACTAATTTCTGAATCAAATTCTCTGTTAGTCCAGGTTTTCCAGAGAAACAGAAGTCATAGGATATGTACAGATGCAGTCATATATCACATCATAATGGGGATATAAAATTTCAATTATCATGCAAGTGGCTCCTTGTGTGAACATAACATGTATTTATACCAAGACAGATTGTAGATATCATATATATATTTTTTATATTTCCTATATCCATAGTAAATAAAACAATACAGGGTTAAATCAAGCCCAAGAGGAATCTGGGGACTAAGGGGTGGGAATGAAAAAGGGTAGAGGGAATAAAAGTGATAAAGGTGCAATACGTGTGTTGCAATATGTGCAGTATGGATGTGCATATATGTATGCATACATATATATGCAAGATGAATGTAATACTATGTACATCAAACATGTAAAAAATTTTCAAAAATCAAGGAAAATGATACAAACAAAAAATACAAGTATATGAGGCCATTGTTGGTGTAACATGACATATTAGCCTTTTTGTTGCTAGATCAAAATATCTGCCTTGTACGACTTAAAAGAGATAAGGATTATTTTTGGTTTGTGGTTTCAGAGATTTCAGTTCATGGTCAACTGGATCCAAAGCAGAAACATCATGGCAGAAGGGCATGAAGAACTAAAGCTGTTCAACTCATGGCATCCAGAAAGCAGAAAAAGTAGGAAGACAGTCAGGGAAGAAGGGTTAAAGGAGCAAATATAATCTCCAAGGTCATTCTCCCATGAACCAACCAGGCACACTCAGAAGTGTAATTTACCAAACATGTGTCACTCAAATCTCTTAGGTTGAATCAAGACTAATTAACACATCTGGTACATTGTTTTACAGTATACATTTTTATAAGTAGGAGTAGACTCTAATTAATGAAAAAAGTAAAATATAAACCAGTAATATAGTCATTGTTATCATTGTTGTGTACTATAAGTAATAGCATGTGTTATACTTGTATAGAATTTTCACATCAGTGTTACTACAAGCACATGGGTAATGTTATGCTACAATACTATGATAGTGACAATGTCACGAGGTGATAGAAATTTTTCTACATGTGGTCACTCCTTGACTCAAACATCATTATGCAGCATGATTGTGTGTATGTGGGTGTATGTGTGAATACATGTGCACATATTTAATATAAGGAATTGGTTCATATTATTAGGAGGGGTGAGAATAATCCAATATCTACGGTCATAAAGCTAATACAAGAGCCCATGATAGAGTTCCAGTAAGAGTCAAGTACTGAGAGTCACAATAACCAGTGGTATAAGATCCAGTACAAGTCCAAAGGTAGAGGACTGATGTCCCAGCTCAAATACAGTCAGGCAAAGAGAAAAGAATTTTTTCTTAGTTAACTTTATTTTCTATTCAAGACTTCCTCAGACTAAAGGAGCCCCACTCACATTAAGAAAAATAATTGTTTTACTCAATCCGTTGATTCAAATATCAGTCTCATCCAGAATCACATTCACAGGCATACTGAGATTAATGTCAATCAAATGTCTGGACAAATCATGGCTAATTCAAATTTATACATAAAAGTAACCACCACAGCAGTCCATTTTATAGCACTATAACTTAAATTAGCAAACCTAAAGAAAATACTTTAAAGTCACTTGTCAAATTTAAAAGTAATTTGCATATGGACTGAAATGTAATGTGGTCCCTTTCAAAGTTTGTGTCATTGTGAATTTCTCTTTTCTGTGAGTCATTTTCCTTCAAATTTCACTGGAACTATACCACTTCTTTACATTTAGAACCATTCAAATTTTTCTTTTTTTTTTTTTTTGTTTGTTTTTTTGGTCGTGCCAGGGATCAAATCCAGGGCCTTGTGTATGCTAGGCAAATGCTCTAGCTACACTCCAGCCCCCAGAACCATTCAGGTTTAACATGAAAAATTCAACATAGTGCTCAGTCTACACAGCTGATGACATCTCACAGATCTTTCATATAAATATTTTTATGCCTTATGAAATGAAACATTATCCAGAAAAAATTTCTTCTTATATAATTTGTCCACATTTAAATGTATAATTTAATGATGCAGCATTAAAGTATTCTAAAGGCTTCTTAACAAAATGTACCATCAAAGAGCCTTAACATAGTATAATCTCATTCTTCTCATTTAATAGGCAGGAAAATTTAGTTTTGCAGACATTAAATACTTCCACAAGTTCCTAGGGCTAGACAGTGGCACAGTCTGAAACATGCAGAATAAATAAGAAATGTAAATTAAACTATGGTAGATTTACTGTTAGACAACTATTTAAATGAAAAAATATGTATATTTAATAAATCTCAAGAATCAGTTAAAGATTTGAGCTATAGATGACAAAATATAGTCTTACTTCTTATAATTGACTCCACAAAAAGCAACCTAGTAAGTCATAGAAAAGGAATACAAAACAAAATTTAACACAACATTTCAACCAAGGAAACACTTAAAAATGAAAGTAAATTGATCATGGTTTAATTTGAATATAGTGATGTATAGATACTAAAATTTAGAAGTCAGAAACTACTTACAAGGAAGTAAATAAACTTTATAATATAATAACATTACTTTATTAAAAATAAAACATTTTGTAATCTACTTTATGTTAATATAATGGGAGCATCTGATGATAGTTCCACTTATTTTTCATGTCCCCTTTCATCTTCTGTACCTCCCAAAATAATTTGGAAAATTTAAATTATTAAATCATTCAAAAATACTTTCAATTAGGTAAGAATAGATTACAAATGTGCACTCTATTGAGATTTTTAATGGATTTATCCCACTGAATTGAGACTCATTAATCTCCATATTTCAAAAATATCTACATTTCAGAAATGTCCTTAGCTTTATAGAATTATGTATAAAATATATGAAAGAATCACAGTGTCAACTTGTGTATTTCACATGAAACTCCATGTACAACTTGACCTAAAGCCAGTATTTTAAATGGACATTGTCCTTGTAGTCACTGTGGATTTATCTCTGTTCCTGAATATATTCTTTTACATTCAGTCTAAACAATTGCACTGTGCTCATAGAGTCAGTGCATCTGAATCCATTAGGTCCAGCAGACAATCCACCTCCTAGAAGTATGTGTTTGTGCAGGAATTCTTGAAAATATGCTCTAACTTCTTTCTCCTTCTCCTTCTAATGTGCATTACTCATCTTTCTGAACAATGGTTTTAACTTACATGGTTCCATCATTTCATTTCTAGTGATGGTACATTTAATCTTTAAATTTATGTAAACAATGAAGACCGTTTGAAAGGTATGAATATAGTATCAATGGTACATCATAGTTACACAATAAACTAAATTTAACCCTAACTGTGCAAACTTTTCAAGAGTTGGCTGATGTGCTGATATAACTCTTTGATGGCTAGTTTTCTTCATAATAAATGTTTAGTTAAGAAGTACTGTACTGTATACATTGTGTATAGACAGGTAGTAGATAATGTATTTTATAGGTGATGACTTACAATGTTTCAATTCCCAATTTGGGATAATATTTTGCACTTTTCTAATAACATTTTATATATATTGCATGAAATTGGATTATTAAAGCCTAAATGGATTTGCTATTGACTTTTTAAATTGGAAATTGCAGATAAGTGTATCTGCAGAGTAAATATCAACTAAAATAAAAAGAGAAAAGGCTGGGGATTTAGCTCAGTGGTTTTGCCACCTGCTGCACAAGCTCAAGGATCCAAGTTCGATCCCCAGTACCAAAAAAAAAAGAGATAGTATTTCTTTTCTTTTCAAAATGAGGTTGTTGGTCTGGAGATTTAGCTCAGTTGTTCCGTGGCTGGCCTCACAAGCGCAAAGACCTGAGTTCGATCCCTGGTACTAAAAAAAAAAAAAAAAAAAAATGAGGCTGTCACTGTACTCCAAAAATCTCTATTATGTACAGTTTGTCTTTTCCTTCCAAGCATTGACTGAAAATTACTCAACTCATTAATTTTAAAAGAATTACTGCCACTTCAACTTTATAATGGGAGACAAGTAAACATTATTTTATTTGGATAAGTAACTGAGTAACTCTATCCCCACATATTTTTTTTTTAAATCAGACAAAAAGTACTTTCAAGATGTCTAATGAAATTACCCTTTGAGATCTTAAACACAGTAAAGCTAATGCATATTTTAATCATAAGGATGTTTCTAAAAGGAAAGAATACTTAAAACAAAAGTTACAAATTTGCCTGTTTTTAAACTTTTTTGTGGATTTATGGTCATTAAGGTTACAAAAAGCACTTTTTAGAATGATAAATAGGCATATTTCATTTGATTGCATAATTTACCATTCTAAAATATTCTAATTGTCTTACAAAGTGTTTGAGCAGTGACATACATATGCAATAATAGCAAAATATATTTACACTCTTAAAATTTTAGATCTGACTAAATCAATGCAACAAGTGTTGATAAAGGAGTTTCTCATGCTTTGCTGGTGAGGAATCATTCACAATTTGAGGCTATTGGATGCACAACTGAAAAAACTCTTTTTATAGTAAAACAGAGCTCAGGGGCATTGATTCTCACTGTCTCCATCCTCATCTTGGCTCAGCTGAGCTCCTCCAAATTCAGAGTAGGACAAGAAATGAGCCCAGCAGTCTTGCTAAAGTAACATCACTAATTTTTTTAAATTGATAATATTTCTTGAGAAATAATATGATTAATTCACCAATATATACTAGTACTGCATCTGAAACTATGGAATAATAGTGTGTTCTGGGAGAGCAATTGGTAATAAAACATAAAAATGAATAAAATTAGAAAGTAATCAATTATTTTAAAATGTATTTTCTTTAGGTGTAATGCCTGGGATTCAGGAGGCAATACATGGATTGATTATGAATAAAAAATTTCATCAAAAACCTAGGTCTCTGGAAAATATATTGTCATGTTGAAAAAGGCAGGTACTGTAGAATGAGTCTGTGACCTTCTAAAATTTATATATTGAACTTTAACCACCAATACTATGGCATTTGAAGGTCTTTGGAAAGTGATCTGGCAACAGAACTTGGCATTGTCTACATGATGTTGATTTTGCTGGCATGCAAAATACAAGACTTGTGGAATCAGGAAAACTCCCACCCAATTTTTAAGGAAGGCCTGGGAGGCCAGGAAAGGAGCACCAAGAGGACAGTGGGTGAGAATTAAAACAAAGGTGATTTGGAGACCCCTGTAAGTTGGAGATGCTGGGAACATGGAAGTCAGCTGAGGAAAACTGCAGCCCAAGTGTGGAGCCCACCCAAGAAAGAGGATTTGTGGGAGGCACCAGCAAGGCCATAGCAGTGGGCCACTTACCTCCTTTGGAACTCACATCTTACCATTATGTCCCCTGGATGCTGCATGTGGATCTACAGGACTTAATGTTTGCCATGCTGGGCTTCAGTCTTCCTTTGTCTGATTCTTTTCTATTTCCCTATTCCTTACTTTGGAACTCAAATATTTATCCTGTGCTAGTGTACCTTGAGATTATGTAACTCGATTTTTAGTTTTACTGAGTTTTGAAACTGAAAGTTTGCTTTCAGTCTCAGAAGAAACTTGAACTTGGATTTTTTGAAAAATGCTGAAACTGGTGAGACTTTTGGAAAGGGATTATTGCACTCAGTTTTATGTGGGATAATTTTAACATATTAGGCAATGTTATAAATATGCTACTGTACTTATTTGGAGATTAAGGGTGGTTTGATGAGATGTGTTTGGATGTCAGGTTGACAGAGGTTAGATGTGACAGTTAAGGTGAATTATCAATTTCATTGGCTTTGGAATCTGGCAATGGAATTAGTGAAGTACACTTCCAGGTGTGTCTAGATGGGTCATGAAGACATGGCCTTGGGATCTATGCATGGTCCCTCTCCCTTCCTCTCTGGTGCTGTTCTCCTGGTCTGCTTCCAGGCACCGTGAACTAAATGGTGATGTTTTTCCTTTGGAGCCAGCTACCTATGGGCTGAATTCTGAGAAACCAAAAACCAAATTAAACCTCTCATGATTTAAATTATGTGTGTCATGTATTATGTCTCAACAATGAAAAAACTAACATCCATTTTTGATAAAAATTCTAAAACACATCCTCACAGACAATTAAGAATAATTTAGTATTACCATTTTGTTGGTAGGCATTGTTAAATATTTTAAAATAAAATAGTAATTGGGATTATTTTTGTCTGTTCAGTTCAAGTATACATTTACTATGAGATAGGTTTCCTGATTTAAAGATCAAAAACATCAATTTTACTTGAATGTCCTACAAATTAGTCAAGCTAATTCTCATTATTCTACATAGATAAAAGATTGATTAACCTGAGTTTCTTGTTATCTTAGAAGAATTGTCCTAGGGGTACTAAATAAAATGATGACTCTACCTTCTTAGATATACTATAGAACATAATCAGGAGTACAAGTTTTGCAACCAAGCTTTCTGAGATCAAATACTGGCTCTACTACATGTAAACTGTAAGACTTTGGGTAAGTTATTTTCTTCTTTATGTCTCAGCTTCTTTGACTATTATGTGAGGCTAATAATAGCATTTAGTTGCTGTGACATTTTTCTGAGGTAATGCACATGAAGCGCTTAGAATAATGACTGGTACTTATTGAGTTTTTAGTATTATCCACTTCACATTGCCAAGTTAACTTTATAGCTCTGAGTCTAAGAAAGCTAGATTTTGAGGTCAGAATGAATTGAGTGGTACCAGACATATTCTAATGAGCATCCTCAGATTGGCTTCCATTAGAAATCCCACCCCTAGTTGAAATCCATGAGCTCACTTTTGAGTTCCTTTTCCTTTTTAGTTTTCTATTTTCTTCCATTCAAAATGTCCTCAGATGGTAATCTATCATTCTGCCCATTCTCCTATCAAATATGCCTCATACTAATCATTTCACTCCAGCATGCTCTCTGCACCGGAATCCCTGAATATCATTCTATTTGAATTCCTCTCTGAATGCCTCATGCAACAAATCTTACACTACTAAAGAAATAAGTTGATTACTGAATTTTAAAGCCAGTAATTCATTTACTTAATCTCAAACTGTTAAGTTAAGCTTATTGTCCACATTCACTGTGCTTGATCTTAAACTTATCAGAAATAAAACTGAGGGAAACTACAAATCTCTTTGGCTAGAGTAACCATAAGGAAGCATCCCATAAGAAAATACTCTAACATTAATATACAGATCAACTATTGTACACCATTCAAATAAATAGAAAAAGTCTTTAACAATACATTTGATGCCAAGATTAATCTCATCTCACTATTAAAATACTTTGACATTAAAGTGTAATTTGAGGGAAAAATTGGATCTTCAAAGTTGCCTCAAATTATGAGAGGGAAACTATCTTGAGAAAAGTTATTTTAAGCCACACCTGAAATGCACCAAGCAAATGAAAATGTAAATGAATCTTAACCATTACAAAAGTTCCATACAAGTAGAATAAGAGAATGATAGTTCTACAAGACAATGGGTCTTCTCTTTTTATAAGATTTCTTGAATTCCATCAACTTCACAGGCAAGAGTTAGTCCTCTCATAAAATTTTTCTGCAAGCCATTCTGTATTCCACCACCTTCTTGCCAGCTGTCAGGGTGAAAACATTGAATTTGGGATTGATTTTCCTCCATGAGAGTTCTACAAAATGTGTTCTGCTCTTTTTGTGATCCACTTGGGAACAGAGCCACAGAAGTTTCTCCACGTGGAAAATAGAATAGAAAAAGATTGAGTGTCACAGGAACAATATATTAGCTATGAAGAAGAGAGTTGTCCAACATAAAATATTTTTATTTTATAAAAGATACTAAACATAGTTGATGCTTGAAGATTTGCTGCTTTGTTGTAGCAAATTCTTTTCCTCTCCTCCAGTTTAATTAGTTTAGAGTGATAAGAAGGAATCCCAAAAAGACGGCTGAGATTTGTTATTTTAATTAGCCAAGTATATAAAGAGGAAAAAAAAATCACCTAACGTGAAGAAAAGTGAAGGCAACTTATGTAGTACCAAGAAAAGACCATCTCACCAGTAACACAAAGCTAAATTAAGAGTTTTATTGGCTAATGTAGACTCATAAAATACTCCAAATGTTCTCTTCCTTTGTAGATGAGAAAATTACTTTGCAGGTCTCAGATACTGATATCTTTGCAAAGAAAAAAAGTATCACATTGACCCTATGCATAAGCTGCTTGAATAACTTCCAGTGGTAAAGAAAAATACCATGGCAACTGCCCAACCTGTTTGCATTGTTACGCCAGGTTATAAATGAGGTAGAACATAGATGCTATTTAAATGGGAGTGGAATAGAAATAGAATATATTTTTACATTATCAAACCAAAGCATTTAGAAAGACTCTTGTGTTTCTTATGGCTAGAATGTCAAATAGTTCATATGATTTAGACTGAGATTTTTATGTGCATAATTTTAGGTTATCATAGTTTTTTTTTATATATTTGGCCCAGGTTTCCTTTACTTTATATGTTTTAAGTGTTTTTGTGTGGTTTCTGCATTAATATCATGCTGTGTCTATTTTGTGATGTCTTATTAGTATTATCAATTGAAACTCAGGCAAACTTTTATATAAAATGGAGGTGAGAAGTGAAAATTGTCAATATCTTTTAACTGTTAACCCAAGCCTGAGGTAGTCCTCATATGCATCTGTTCTGCATTTCTAGAGATAGCTGTTTTTCTACCTTGGTTCCCTAATTACACCTTCTGGGAGAGAGAAATTTGTACCATTTTGCCCTTCATTTGCATCATCACAGCAACTATAGCCTTCATGTCCCTTTGCCTGATAAGTTGCAGGGTGTTTGGTTTCTGTACACTGATTATTCAGCCAGGCTTCCCTCTCCTAGGACAGCTCCAAGGACGTTGCAATTCTTCCTTCAGGGTTACAGCACACACTTGAAAAGACTCATCTTGCCTTCCATATGCTCAAACAGTGGTGCATGACTCTCAGCCCATTTTCACTTTTTAGAAGGCTGGAATGTGCCTATATAAGAGCTAAATGGACAGACTTCTTGTTGGAGGCTGAATATATCTGTGCATTCACTTGAAGATTAACCCCTAAGGAGCATGCCTTGCAGCTTACCTGTGGGTCTGACTTTCAGAACACATTCATCATTTTTATTATTTGGCAGAAATAGTGAAATACTCAATGTTTTTCCTAAGGCTTTATGATTTTGCTTTCTCAGTATAGCTATTGTAGGACATTTAATCAACTACCTGTTTGAAGTGTTACATTAATCATACAAAAGATGTTTAGCTTAATCTAGAATATATCTTTTTGGGCTTATAAATTCCAAAATGGAAGTTAGATGGGAATGCTTTAAAAGCTGTAAAAGAATAAACTGTAATTCTGAAGAAATCAAGTTGATATAGTACAAAATGAAATCTTTAGAGGTTGATAATTATCTAAAAATTTACATATCAAAAATGGCTAAACTGAATGAAACATTAAGATCTCAGTGGCCATATATGCTATATCCAAGTAATTCATATAACTTTTTATGATTTAAATCTAAAATGTTCCTCCAAAATCTAATGTGGGTGAATGGATCATGGAGACCCTATAGTCATCAGTGGATTTGTTCATTGACAGTTCAGTAACCAAATGTGCTGTAAAGTGGTGGGCTTGACTGGAGATAGGGCACTAAGAGCATGACCTGGAAGAACTACTCTTCTTCCTTGCTCTTTCTCCTCTCTCTCTCTGCCTCTCAGCTGCATGCGATGGTCAGCTCTCTTCTACCATGCCCTTCAAAGATGTGTTTCTGCCTTGGGGCCAGCTGATTTTGGACTGAACTCACTGGAAACTGTGAGCCAAATAAACTGCTTTTAGTTCAAAATGTCAGATATTTTGTCCCAGGAACAAGAAAGTGACTAATATGAAACTCAAGGCAAAATGTCCATAAAATCCACAAAAATTGAATTTACTATGGGGTTTGCTCAGACAGGATGTTCTTATCTTGTGGTTTGTAGGCACCTTTTAATTTGGATAATTTCTCAGTCAAATCCTATTTGATCAAAATAATTTCTTGTGCATTACTGATTACAATTTAGGACAATAATCTAATTTGTTCAAGTTTTAACCCATCAAGAAACTTCTGTTTGAAAATTGCCTCAATGTTAATTAAAATGAAAGAGAGAGTGAAAACAAAAAAAACTTTCTGCCTAGGAATTGAACCATAAAAATTCCAAATAGTTTATAATGTGATAGTTTCATCAGCTATTACTTTTATTCATTTCTAGTGTACACTAACAGCATTTTTTCAGGACAAATAAATATATAAACTAAGTATGGTAGAATCTAGTATGTTGTAACCATTTGACAAACATATAAATCATCTGCTTTGGTGTGAATATTTGGATCCCTTAAAATTAACATGTTGAAATTCTAAATCCCAAAGTGATGATGGAGTCTTCATCAAGGATATTACTGCCCTATAAAAGAGGCACCACATATGAACCAAAAAATTATCTATCACCACATACTAAATCCATCAGGGTGCTGATCTTTAACATCCCAACATGCAAAAGTATGAGAAATAAATTTCTATTATGAACTACCCAAGTCTCTTTTGTTATAGCAGCACAAGCACACTACAGTATCATAATTCAGTGACATGTTTCTTAGAGGTTTTATTGAGATGAAGCAAACAGATATAAGAGTAGAGAAAAAATAATTGCCCAAAGCTAGCAAACTCTTGGAACATTTCAGATGTTTGAAGACAGTTACTGAGGCCTGAATGAGACTTTTCTTTTTTGTATTAAATACCATCTTTCCTTCAACTATTTACTATGAGAAATTTTGGGATATTTGAACTTTAGAAAATATTCTTTCTTTGAGTACTGAGGACTGAACCCAGGGTTTTGTCCAAGCAATGTACCATGGAGCCATAGCATTTCATCAAGATTTTGAGTTCTTTGCCATATCTTTTTTATAGGGTGAATTATAATTTTAAATTTATATTTTGTAGCCATCCCATATCGATTATAAACCCCTTAAATTCAGGAGTGAAGGCACATGAAGAGATTGAGAAAGATTTCCTCTTTGCCTTATAGTCATGAATTTCACTATGTACTATTACCATTCTACACTATCTACCCAACACAAACAAATCTTGTACCTGGAATTCGACTTTATCTCAGAGGTTCAGGGTAGGAAAGTGAAATATCATTAGGTTTGGATTAAGATGAGGCTGATTTCAGACTCAGAATCTTAAGAAAACTATAGATGGCTAAAATTCAGAGCAGAGAAGATCAGGTAAACTCAAAACTTCAAATGCCCTTTTGTAAAATCAAAGATGGACATACATCCCATAATGAAGTAAAACAGAAAATTTTGCATGTCCCCAATATAGTAAGTTTAAAAATAATTATTTTAAAAGTGGATGTTATATCATCCCATTTTGTTATACACACACATTTTTTTTAGTAGCCAGGTAAGTCTTTCCAGAACAAGGCACAGTAAAGACAAACTGCAAAGAATGAACAGGAGTTATACTCATAAGCTAAGGAAACAAAGGGAGAGTATAATAGGAAGAGAGAAAAATGGAATATATTTGAGAAATAAAAGTCTAGAAGTGTAGATAATAGAGCACAAGTGGACAGTATAAGAGCCCTGGAGGTATGCAAAGCAAGAGTCTGGAATATAAGTCTTATTAATAAGTTAAGCTTTTATTCTTAGAGCCAGTTTTAAAGAGAGAAGTGACATGGTCAAACACAAGTCAGAAATCACTGTGTCTCCTACACTGACAACAGGAAAACAAGAGTGGAAAAATGAAAAACATTTTTGAAGCATTTGTTATAATCTAGGCAAGTGACATTTCTGGCATAAGTGAAAGTATCAGCAGTGATGTTAGAAAAAAATGCTTTAATTTTTAACTATTCAGGAGATAGAACTACAAGCCATTCACTGAGAGAAGGAACCCAGAAAGAGGCCACGTGTACGGGAGAATCTGATAAATTCAGCTGGATGCCCTGAGTGGGTACTCATCATACATTCAGATGAAGATGAGCAGTGGGTAAAAGGAGAGATGAATGTGAAGTTCAGGAAAGGCATCTTAACTGGGCATATTCATTTTAAATCAGCAGCAAGTGTATTGCAGTGAGGAACTGAGCTCACTGCAAAACTGTGCAGCGTATGAGAAGAGCTTCAGTAGAGTGCTGGAGAATACCAAACTTTGGACATCTAGGAAAAGAAGAGGACTCAAATAAAAAGACATGAAGCCGAAGAGAAAACCGAGTGATTACATCATCAAAATAAATTAGCATTTCAGTAATCTTGAGCGTTTAGTGATGACAGAGCAAGGAAAACAATGCCTCATGAGATAGTTTTCTATTCATTGGAAATCTTCAAGTAAAACTCAATGTTATTCCTTTGTAATATCAGAGAAGAGATTCCTATACTGAGCAACAGTTGAGTCTTAATGATCTCAAGGAGATTTTTTTTCCTTTTATGTTTTTTATTGAAACCCTATAATACTAAATCACTATGTAGAGTTTATGAGAGTGATGTATCCCTGTTGTTCTATTTCTAATAAACTTTCTTAAAAAATTTCCAATGTTCATATCTTAAGTAAATGAATTGTCCCAGGCTGGTCTCTTTACATAAACCTGGCATAGTTACACAATCTACATTAGACAAATGTAAAAGCATAGTTTCAGACACCATTTCCTTTTCTAACATGAGTCTAAAACTACTTTTATTTGCTTTAACCAGTGGTTACTCTCATCTTCCATAATTCTCTCTGATTCTCTCTTCTCTTCAGTAATTTGAATGCTAACATTTGCTCTCATTGCTTGATAATTATTGGACATATTTCCCTGGCTCGTTTTTACTATTTTTTTCAGTCACAGTCTCCTTAGTTTACCTCTTACTCATTAATGTAACACTAACTCTATAAGAAGTAAATTCCCCAAATTTCATTGGCTGAACCCAAATTCATCACTTGCTCACTTCCTGCTTGCATTTGGCATTTCTGGTTGGGGGATGGCTTACCCCAATATGGTGACAGATTCAGGCTCTTTCCACTTTATTGCTCTGTCACCATCTAGGGACTCAAAGTTTGTTCAACCGCTGCCAGGAGGGAAGAAGAAGTAACAACTATGATATGGATGAAGGAACATGATATTTGACTCACAATCAAATGGCTTTGGTACAGATTAATTCCATGAGAAAGCCTATAGGTATTGATAGATCAGTTTCCACTATTCACCTATTGGGGTCTCCTGAGCTGCTAATTCTCTGTGACTTTCAGCCTGCCTTAAGTGTGGGAACAAAGGAATTTATCTCCATGCAAAGAGATTCAGATGTTGAGAGCAGGAAATCAAGGCCAGCATGCTTTAAATATTGTGTTTCAATGAAAAGCAGATAAGATATAGTTAATATCTGCTAAAGTAGCTCATCACTTCCAGTAATAACTTCCTTATAATCTTAGCTGCTAGCATTTACACTACAAAACAAGGGCCCAGCAGTGTTTATTCTCACATATAAAAGAATAATATAGCACTTCCACTTGGTGAAGAGCTTTCCTCCATTAATTGGTTTCAAGGAATAATACTCCTACCATCTTTTGACACAACTTTCTTACACTGCTTTGAGTCCTCTATACTTAAGGAATAGAAAGGAAACTGTGGGGGAAGAATATCTACTTGGCTTGGAAGAGATCCACATCATATGCTGATGTTTCATTTCCATGGACGGGTAATAAGGCACCATCTAGAAACAATAAGGTGCTGTGAAATGTAGTCTAGGGCTGTTTAGTTACTTTCCAGAAAGAATTCAGAGCTATAGGACTTCAAGCTTTTAGATCATATGTAAGACCGAGCTCCACTCCAATTCTGTGATGAGGGATCACTAGAAATGCCAAAAAGAATTGAATTAAATTCAGATTTTCCCTGATCTGCTTAGTTGCAGAAACCTAGAACTCAGCACACAATCATACTTGGGGCAACCAAGACTCTTCCACAGGAGAGACTGAAGTAGCTAAGCAAACATGTTTTTCAAAGTTGTGTGAATGAACATTGCTCTGTATACTAGTTCTAAACCTTGAAGCAGAATATTATACACAGGACTGAATTTCCATATGTGGAAAATGTAATATTGCTATTTGCAAGTCATGTTCATTTGTATACCAGAAACCTGCCAGCAATGCACCCAAAATTCATTTTAGCTGCTATTTATAGCAATATCAGCATTCAAGATTTTATGTAAAAATAGCAAAGTGGAGCTACTGGCATAATAGTAGCTAACATATTTATTCATTCATACATAAAAGTTTACTTGTTCTTTGTAGAAAAATATATTAAGACTGAAAATTGTGAGGAGGCTTAAGAGATAAATTAAAATCAAATATTTATATGAAAACCAGAAAAAAGATATTGACTACCATTTAGGCTCTTTCCAAATATTTCCATATTTGACATTATGTTAACAAAGGTGAGAGACATGCTTGTTTAGAGGTCGGACCTCCATTCAAATCAACCATTTCTGTAACCATTAACTATAAACATAGCCACAACTACTCAGTGAGTTAAGGTCTAGTAAAAAATGTTCAACTCCATGTGTCCTAGGACTATACAGAGAGAGCTTAGCAAACAGTTTGCAAAATATTCTAGTGAAGTAACAAAAAATGTGTCCACCTACCTAATTTTTTAGTAAATTCTGAATGTTTTTCCTTGTCTGGATATTTCTTCACTTAAGAAAACTATGATTTTTGAATTAAATATAGAACTGAGAGATACTTCTGGTTTGGGCTCCAATTTGAAAAGAACTTAAAAGTTGTCACCTTTATCTTTACAACATAAAAAGTCTGTGCAGTATATAGATAACTTATTGAATGCATTAGAAATCTAACTTCTTAGGGCAAATGGACACCTAAAAATACAGAGTGGCAGGTGTGTCCAAGAGAGAAACAGGTCTAAGATCAATTACCCTGAAATAGGAGCCAGCAAAGCCATAAACTTTCTGAGTAGCTTAAATGGTAATTTTTTTTTAACAAATTGGTGAGTGTAGACCAGGGTAAAAGAAACTCCTAGGGGTCCTGTTTCAGGAATACCACACATTTTCAAAAATTTTGCCTTCAGTGGCTCCCCACGCTTCTCACTGGAAAGATCTGAGGAAGACTGTAAGTTACACCCAGAGTCAGGACAAAGGTCTACTGGCTAAGGGAAAGGGCTTGGCCATCACACAATATCATATTACAGTGACACATACATATCCATGTTTATAGCAGCACAATTCATAGTAGCTAAATCTTGCAAGCAGCCTGCATGTCTATCAAAAGATGAATGGATAAAGAAAATGTGGTACATATACACAATGAAGTACTATTCTGCTATAAAGGATAAACTTGAGTCATTTAAAGGAAATAAATGATATACCTTGAGACCATAATGTTAAGCGAAATAAATGAGAAGCACAAGCTTCAATGTCACATTGTTTTCCTTATATGAGAAACCCAAAATATAAATAAAGAGCAAAATAACAGACAGATAATAGGAAGTAGGGAGATAGATCCTTTTTCAAATGGCAAGAGGATCAAGGGATGGAGGAGCTGATAAACAAAATTGAGATGTGTAATGTATGTGTACCAACTCCCCATAATGAATGTAATCATTATGTACTACAAACTTGTACTGATAAAAAAATAAAATCTGAGAAAAAACTTCATCCTTACGGGGGAAAAAGAATAACTCCTAACCATATCCCCCTCCAGATTTTTCTTTCCCCTTGAAGGGGAAATATAAAACAAAAAACACAGTAAACAGGAAGAAAGGCTTTAAGAAAAAAGATTGAGAAAAAGTAAAGTATGGGGAAAGGGGGAAAATACTGTTACAATGAAAGCAAGATAGAAACTCTTGTGTAGATCACAGCTTTGAGACACAGACCCCCTCCAAAACTGAGATTTAATCAGATCGTAGCATACTCCCCACCTGCCCACATCCATACCTACTCTGCTCCAGCTTAATAACAATAGACAACAAGCAAAAGAGCTGCAAGGCACAGACTCTCACCTAGAGCAACAATAGGAAAACTTTTAACACAAAATGCAAAGCAAAAATCTAGAGTTTGAAGGCTGGTATTGTAGCTCTTTTTTACAGTTACAATAAACATTAAACACAACTCAACACCTAAGCAGATTAACATAAATTCTTACAGTATAAGCCTATTTACTTCTCCTCTTATTATACAAAGCACCATACCCAGTTTCAACAAAATTTATGTTAGGCCAAAAGCCAAAAAGAAATACAATCTGAGGAGTGAAAACAAGCATCAGAAGCACATTCAAAAATTACATACATATTGAAATGATCAGAAAGAGAATTTAAAGTACCTGTGATTAATATTTCAAGACATCAAAAGGGGAAAAGTAAACAAAATTCAGGAATAGATGCAGCCAGAGAGATAGAACCTCTTAAGAAATACAGATGTTTTTGACTTATGATCAGGTTATATACTGATAACCCCATTGTAAGTTGAAAATATGCATAAGTCAAAAATGTATTTAATACCTGACCTACCAAACATCATAGCTAATGACAGAGCACAGTAGAGAGCATCTATTGTTTACCTCTTGGACACATGGCTAACTGGGAGCTGCTGTGACTCCCTGCTGCTACTATTTGGCATGCCAAGAGGGTATCATACTGCATTTCACTAACCCATGAAAAGATCAAAATTTGAAGCATAGAATCTACTGAATGCTTACTAATTTTACACCATTGCAAAGTCAAAATATTGTAAGTCAAGCTGGAATACATCAGTGACCCTCTGTAATCAAAAACCAATAATATAACTAAAAAATATAATGGTAGAAAGGAAATATACCCTTAACAGATTCATCTGTAGGCTCAACACAGCTAAGGAAAAATTCAACTAACTTGGAGATAGGTCAATAGAACTATCCAAACTAAAATACAAACAGGAAAAAAGAATAAGTAAAACTATGGAATTTGAAACTCAGGGCACTCCAAGCAGACAGCTCTATTCAACTTCATAAGATGAAGCTGGACCCTGCTACTCAAAGATGAAGTTAAAATTTCAAGTTGAGAATCTAATCTGGCTAAGAACTGGATGTTAAAAATTGCCTTCAGCAGATCTTCTTTAAAATATTGAAGTCCGGGCAAAGAGAAACCAAAAAACACTAATGTAAGAGGATCCAATGTACCTAAGTGAGAATGGAAGCACTGCATGCATGGTCCAAAAAATTCATCCTTCTGAGGTGGATCATAGTTCAAGATGCTGAATGGAAAAATAATAGCAAGGATTGAAAAAGGATGGATCTTTTCAATCTTCTGAACAACCACTGCCACTATCCTATCTGTATAATAAAGATATTGGCAGCATGAATGGAGCACAGCAGATGTATAAACTTTTAGTAGAGATACTAGGAAGACCCAATTTTGTAAAAGCCTCTGTTCTTTCACCTTATTACCACACAGTAGAGTTTGAATGTATCTTGGATAAGAGAAAAAACCCTCTTCTTTATGGAAGCCATGATATAATTTTTGGAAAACCAGTAAGAATGTTTTGGGAATCAAACATCCAGATAGTTGGATCAAGTCTTCCACCTGGAGCTGAAAGGACTGCATTCGAAGTTTTGGACTCAAAAGTTTTTGCAGAAATATTCCTCACTTAAAAGGGAAATCTGCTATGAAAAAAGATTTAGAAATTTTGGGCTACTGTGTAATCCAGATTCCTCACTTTGAGTGGAACTCTATGGTACTGTAAACCAAGGATGCTCATATGGATTACCTGAGACAACATATATTTGGAGAAGGAAAATCATGATTGTGATTTTTTTTAAATGAGTTCTTAAAGGGCACCATATTTGTGTGTGTTATATTTAAACAGTCTTGACTCAATTAAAAACAGCAGGTGTGGGGCACCAAAAAAAAAAGAATAAGTAAATAAATAAAAAGAGTACATTCTTTCAATGTTAACAAGCCTAATAGATGTATCATAAAAAGATCATCCAAGAAGAAAGAATAATATCTCAAATATGTTAGCTGAGAACTTTTCAAAACTAATGACAGATATCAAGGCATAAAATAAAGAAGCTCAGAGACATCAAATCAAGTAAAGTATCCATCAAAAAAACCAATCAAACAAAAAATAAACCATTTTTCTCTCTCTCTCACTCACACACATAACCAGGGAGAGAGAAAGAGAGGGGGAGGTAAAGAGGTGGAGAATTTTGAAGAAAGAAAGAAGAAAAAATAACAGGAACAAACATAACAAAAGACAGTAGAGAGAAATATTTAAGTTGTTAAAGAACACCACTAATCCAGAATTCTATTTCCATCAAAATTATTATTTCAAAGGAAAAGAGAAATAGTACTTGTCAGAAAATAAGAAACAATAGAAGAGATTCATTGCTAATAAATCTATTTTGGAAAAAAGTTAAAAGAAATTTTTTAATCAGAAAAAAATACATCACTGGTAAAAACACATGGATCTTTAAAAAAAAACAGCAAGTCATTAGAGATGAAATGATTAGGCCCGGGGATTTAGCTCAGTGGTTCTGGCGCCGGCCTCACAAGCACAAGGTCCTGAGTTTGATCCCCTGCACAAAAAAAGAGATGAAATGATTAGGTAAAATAATGTATTTTTCCTAGTTTTAATTTATCTAAAATATAACTATTTTAAACAATAATAAAAGTAATGTATTTATTCAATAACAGTACCATACAGATAAATAAAATTATTGAAAGCAATGTTACAAGGGGTAGAAAAAGTAATTAGGAATATTCTGTACAAGGTACCTATAATATTGTAGAATCAAACCATATAGTATTGTATAAAGGTAAATTTAAATTATTCAAAAATGTATATTGTAAACTTGTTTTTTAAGGAAATACAAATGATACCCAAGGTAGAAATAAAATACACCATTTAATTAAAACAAGAAGAGCCAAAAAAGGGAAGAGGAGAGAAAATAAAGATGCAAATACTGTTGATACGTAAGTGATCATTTTAAATGTGAATGGTTTAAACATAGGAATTAAAGAACATAGATTGCCAGATGGATTTGTTTTTTAATTTGAAACGGTGTTTCACTATGTAACGCAGGCTAGTCTCAAACTCCTGGCCTAAAGTGATCCTCCTGCTTCAGTCTCCCAAGCTCCCAAGTGGCTAAGACAAACCCAGCTTGTTAGAGTGGACTTTTAATGGTGATGCAAGTATATATACTTA
Source organism: Heterocephalus glaber (assembly GCF_000247695.1). The sequence goes on along the minus strand of NW_004624810.1, from coordinate 6,822,436 downwards.
AACCATTTTAAATATAAAACCTCAGGTAGTTAAACGTAAAGAGATAGAAACATACAAATACAGATATTCGTATAAAGTACAAATATAGTATAAAGCATTTGAAAAAAAGCTAAAGAAGTTATATTAATTTTAGACAAAGCTAACCTCAAACAGTGAAGACTATTAGAAATAAAGAAGAGCATTACATATGATAAAAAGGTCAGTTCTCCAAGGAGACTCAAAAACTCTAAATGTATATGTTAAAGAACAGGGAATCAAAATAGGCAAGGCAAAACTGATTGAATTGAAGGGAGAAATGAACAAATCCACTGTTACTTTGGTAAATGTCAATAATCCTCTGGCAGTAACTGATAGATCAACAGACAGAACTTCAGTAAGGTCATAAATGACCCGATTTGAGAAATGCTATCAATCAACTTGTTGGAATTTACATTTATACAGTATTCTAGGCTCAAATGAAACTTCACCAAGGTAGCCCATAAATCACTTTTTAATAAATTTAAAAATGAGTAATCATACAAAATACATTTTGAGACTTCAGTGGAAATATAGTAAAAATCAGTAACAAATTCCCAATTACTTAAAAATTAAACAATATATTTCTTAATAACTGAAGGGTCAAAAACAAAATCTAAAGAAAAATTTTAAAATATTTCGATGTAAATAGGAATCAAAATGATATAATCAGAGGAGAGCTTGGAGGAAAAATATATCACTAAATGTGTATATTAGGGGAAAAAAAGCTATAATACCAACAACTTAAGTTTCACATAGGAAACAGAGCAAGAACGTATAAAAAATAATGTTGGAGGAAGAAAAAAAATAATAAAATTAGAGCAGAAATCCACAATACGTAAAACAAGAAACCAATAGAGAAACTCAACAAATAAACAAGATAGTTCTTTAGAAAAATTAATTTATGAAAACTTAATTTATCCAGTCAGAGAGAGGAGAGAGAGAGAGAGAGAGAGAGAGAGAGAGAGAGAGAGAGAGAGAGAAATGGACCAGTATCTTGTAGGTAGCACCTAACAAAATTCAACATAAGGAGAGATAGATGACCTATAGCTTTTAAATAAATCAAATTAATCATTTAAAGTTTTCCCCAGAAGAAATTTCCAAATTCATAACTTTTCCCCTCCAATTCTGCCAAACCTTTAAAATTCTCCACAATCTCTCAGAGGAGGTGGAAGCACAGGAAATATTTCTCAACTTTTTTAAGGAAATCAACATTACCTTCATATCAAACTAATTAAGGAGGGTGTTATAAGAAAACTAAAGCCCAATATTTCTCATGAACATAGATGGAAAATCTTTAACAAATGTTAATGAAATCCAGAAATATATAAAACTGATTTACTTGGTTATATTGTCAACAAAATATATCTAGAAACCTGGAGAAAATCATTATATGACCCTTGATTAGAGAGTACCAAGAAGAAATTTACAAAAGTCATAATAAGAGGTAAATCATCTTAGGCTTTTTTTTTCTTTTTCTCTGGTACCGAGGATCGAACTCAGGATCTTGCAATTGTGAGGCAGGTGCAGTCCCACTGAGCTAAATCCCGGCATCTTAGACTCTATAAACTTCATGTAACTTGTGAAACATGATATTTTTCTACTCAAATCTACCTCACTAAATTGTCCTCTGTAAGAGTGGAGTGTAGTACTCAACTATGAGTGAAAAACATCACTGATGCCTTGCCCTCTTGCAAAAGAAGCACACAGCATTGGCCCGCTGAGAAATGTGGGCTCCCTGGATCCAGCCCTGCAATTGGTCCATGCTTTCTGGATCTTTCAGATCAATGCCTCTGCCTTCCTTTGAGCATCACACCTGGCTCCTGTGCTCTTTGAGCAAAATACTATCACCTGTATCAGTCAGAGTCTGACTTTGTTCATTAATACAGTATTCACAGAGTGGAAAGAAGACACCCAAAAAAGTCACTTTTACTTTGCATTTTTAACAATTAAAATATTAGGAAAATAAATTCATTCAAAATTCAAGCGGCATAGATGACTTTATAATGAAATGCTATCCCACTTCATTCCAGTTCTACTTCCCAGTAAGAATCATGTCTAACTCATATATATGTTTTTCCTTCTACTTCTTTTTTTTTCCCCATTAACTTTATTGGTACATTTTAGGTATACAATACAGTTAAATTCATCATTGGGATCTTGTACCATTACATGAATATCTTGGTTCTTATTTTTCCCCCTTCCCTTGCCCTCCCTTCACCCCCTCTACCCTTCCCTATTTGCAAAGACCTTGTTCCCATTTTTTTTCCTCTTCTCATATTTTTTCCTTTCCCTTTTATCCCTTCCCCTACCCCTCCCAATTTCCCTGCTCTTTTAGATCTTTTCTTCCTGTTACACAATATCAGTTATACATTTTTAAAATTACAATATTAAGATCTAGGAGATATTACCACAGATTTTACAGAATTTAAAAGGATATAGAAAGCATATTAAAAAATCTTTTTTGAAATAAATTTGACAACTTCTAAGAAGTAACTTAGAAGACAAACTAATGGAACTAACTCTGGAGGAAATATAAAATTTGAATAGCACCTATTAAAGAAAGTATATTCCTAGTTTGAAAACCTACCTATATGACAATAACAGGCTCATATACATTTTAACTGGTAAATTATATCAAACAGTTAAAGCAGAAAAAAGAAGGAACACTTCTCCCCTC
>NW_004624810.1:6806847-6817330 GCF_000247695.1 Heterocephalus glaber | reverse complement strand
GTAGGTGATCTGGAAGTCTGTTTTTGAGGCTTGTTTATGTGTCTTCTCATTTCCATGGGGGGGGGTGCTTCTGGTGCCCACGCGGCTCACCTTCTGTGCCCTAGGAGCTTGGGATGGCAGCAGCAGAGCTTCCTTCTGGATGCTGGGACCAGCTGAGCTTCACTGCCCTGGGAACCTGGGATGGAGGTGGAGAGCTTTCTTTGGGGTGCTGGAACCCGCTGAGCTTCTCTCCCCTAGGAGCCTGGGATGGCGGTGGGGAGCTTCCTTCCGGGTGCTGGGACTGGCTGAGCTTCACTGCCCTAGGAGCCTGGTATAAAGGCGAGGAGCTTCCTTCCGGGTGCTGGGACTGGCTGAGCTTCACTGCCCTAGGAGCCTGGGATGGAGGCAGGGAGCTTCCTTCTGGGTGCTGGGACCAGCTGAGCTTCACTGCCCTAGGAGCCTGGGATGGAGGCAGGGAGCTTCCTTCTGGGTGCTGGGACCAGCTCACCTTTTTGGCCCTAGGAGCCTGCGATGGCAGAGGGGGAGCTTCCTTCCGGGTGCTCCTCCTTCTACTTCTTTTGGTATTTATCTTCAAGTCTAATCTCACTTTGATACCTTTCCCTTTCAGTTATCACAAGAAGTTGAGGACATTCAAATCACTCATATCTGTCATGTAAAGAATTTCCAAACATATACTGCTGGAGCAACCTAGCAGAGTTTATAATAGGGCCATACTGGGGGACAACTTGCAGGCATATATTCCCTCAAACTCTCTTTTTATTCCCAGCATTGTCAGGTAAAAATGTTCTATATGATCCACAGCCAATGTACCACCTGGGAGAGACCTTCATTATTCAGCAGCTGAGACATATATTGGGAAAACTCCAAGAGTGAAAATAAACCCTAATGGCCTTCCATGTTTCATACTTATTGGTTAGTCTAAGAGACACAAGGAAACATCTATTTTCTCTCTAAAAAAAAGTATTTCAAGGAATTTCTATACACTAGGGAGTGTGCATTCTGAGGACCAGGCTCTGTATCCAGCTAACCCTGGGAACACCTCCCTTGCATGTCCTGCTTGCACCACCTAATTTCTCCAGAAGCCACAAGAAGCATGATTCAACACAGTGTGAGCAACATCCAGAGTATAAGTCACAGCATGCAGAATGAGCTGGTACCAAGTAAGAGCCCCCAGCTGATCCCACTGATTCTGCCTCAAAACCAACAGCGAATCACAAAGCCAGGGCATAAGAAAGCATAAGTCAGCATGAAGTAAGCATCTGATATTTCACATACCCAGCTTTAAAATGAACCACTAGTGGCAGTCACAATGATTTTTCTGCATAACTTGGAAGTAGTGAACCTTCCTAGGGCTGCTTAGACCATAAAGTAAAGTCAGAACATGGATCTGGAGATGGACCATGCCCAGGTGGAGTTCTTTACATTTAGCTTTATTCTCAGTTCATGGTCTTTCTTGCTGGCTCACTGGGAAACTTGAAATAAGTAAAAGAAGAATATCTATGAGCTCCCAGTTCTACAGTTGGCAACTTACCAGCACTGGGTCCCATGAACTCTGCCTCCTTTCTGTCACTGCACACAGTGTTTGAGCTCCTAGCTTAGATCACCTGCCTACTGGTCACAATATTTCATTTTATCTCATCTTCAAGAACATTTCTTTGTCTTTTTTATTGATTTTAAAACTTTATTTTCCAATTAGAAAATAAAACCTTTTTTTCTAATTGAAAATATATATATTTATTACAAACAACATGTTTTGAAATATGAATATCTTATGAAATAGCTAAACAGCTAATGACAAATGCATTACTTCACATATTTTTCTGTAGTGAAAAATACTTGAAATCTTTTCTCAGCAATTTTCAAGAATACAGTTATTGTTACGGACTGTGGTCACCATGTGAAATAGATCTGTTGAGTTCCTTTCCCCTATCTAACTGAAATTTGACCAACATCTTCCAGACTCTTTCCAACACCAGCCCCTGGTAACCATCTTTCTACTCTGCTTTTATGACTTCAGTCTCTAGCAATTTTTACTTCTTTCTCCTACATTATCCAAGTTGTCACATTTTTTCTTTTCTACTGAATCATAACTTCTGTCTATAAACATACTGTTGTTTCTTCCAGTTGAAATAAATACAAACAAAATTATCTTGATCCAACTTTCTTCATCATCTATAGTTCCATTTCTTGTCGCTCTGTATAACTATACATCTCAAAAGAGTTATTCCAACTGTCTGTCTCCATTTTCTCCCCTTCTAACACTTTGTTAAACATAGTTCATTTGTCTTTGAAACAGCACTCCTCCAAAATTGCTTTTCTTGGTGGTTCCAATGTCCTTGACATTGTTAAATTCAAAGGCACCTTCTTCCAAATTCTCTATATAACACACTTAGGCAGCATTTAAGAGTGACTCACTCCCTCCACTCTAAAATTATTTTTCTTCTTGGTTTCCAAGGTAGCACATTCTGCAGGCTTTTTCTCCAATCACACTCCTGGATTCTCCTCAATATCTTTAACTGGCTTTAGCACATGTTTTCACCCTCTCAGTATTGGCTTCACCACATCAGTATTTGAGCCTCTACTATTTAGAGACCTGCTTTATTGGTGATTCCAGCTGAAACCTTCACCCTATATTCCAGATCTGTAAGGCTATCCTAAAGGCAACTCGAATTCAAGTATCCACGTGGATGTCTATGAGATATGTCAAGAAAAAATGTAAAGTGACTCAAATAGAGGTTAAAGACGGATGTTCTTCAGGAAGCATGGTTAGACCAAGTGGTCTTTGAGCCAAAGTAGGTTTAGAGTTTTCACAAAGTGAGGAGAGGATGAGGATGTATGACCGATGTTGCACTGTTGTTTATCTTTAGCTACAGCATAATTTAATGTTAAGATGATTGAAATGTTCAGTTTTTCATGCTCCAGAACACATTCTTTTGGACAGCTATCTCAAGGAGGCCTACTGATAGGTATTTTTGTAAGTTTTATAGATCCCCTGTTAACAGTTTAATGCTGTTTAAAATTTAGGGAAGGAGGAGCTAGAAATAAAATAAACAGAGAATAAGAACATGCCCAGATACCACCAATAAGTGGACGCAGGCCCCAGCCAGAAGCCTAATCAGACAAAAGCCCAGCACAGGGATACACGAGGCCATATTTCTGAGCCCAGGAATTGGAGAAATAAAGCGAAGGCCTCTCCAAGACTTATTGAGAATTGAAGCACATTGGGAGAGCAAAGAATCACCTCAATAAAAGCACAGCAGGCTGCAGTAGGTGAAATGAAAAGACACCTAAGCAATGGCAACACGCAGAACCAGACTTCCAGACCACCCAAAGGCAACTCCAAGAGGCAACGAGATGGAAAAATCTGAAACCCAACCACCTGGACTCCCTGAACTGACAACTAAAGAGGGTCTGGAAAAAATAAAATCAGAAATAATTTCTCAGAAAACAACAGAGATGGTGTCCATAGTGCAAGACATGATTAATAACTCTGGAGAAGACATAGATAAAAAAATAGAGGAGCTCAGGAACATGATGGAATCCCATCATAGGAAACAAATGGAATCCTTAAAACAGATTCAAACAGATATCCAGGAGACTAAAAGCTCCATTGAAAGTTTACACAGCAGAACGAGCCAATGTGATGACAGAATATCAGATATATAGAAGACAGGATTGTGATTAGTGACCAGGAGAAGAAAGATTTCTTAAAAATACCAAGGAACCATGAGAAATCAATCCAGCAGCTGCCAGACGATGCAAAGAAGAATAACATAAGACTGACTGGATTCAATGAAGAAATAGGAGATAGTGCAAACAATATAAAAAACTGTTCACGGAAGTAATGGCAGAAAACTTCCCAAGCAGGGGAAAAGAATTTGACATACATATAAGTGTGGCATATAGGATTCCAACTAGCCGTGCTCAAAAACAAAATATACACATAGGCATGAAATAGTCAAGATTCCAGAAACTCAACAGAAGAACAAAATTCTACAAGCAGTTAGAGAAAAGAATCAAATCACACACAAAGGAAAGCCCACCAGAATCACAGCAGACTTCTCAATGCAAACCCTCAAGGCAAGAAGAGTCTGGAATGAAGTATTTCAAGCCTTAAAAGAAAACAACCTCCAACCCAGATTGATCTATCGTGCAAAACTATCTTTCAAAATTGATGGAGAAATAAAATACTTTCACAAAAAACAAAAAGCAAAACAAAAAAAATCCCTGAGGAACTTCATGAATACAAAACAAGCAGTCCAAAAAAATTTTCAAAATATATTAGGAAAAGACAATGAGGGTCACAACCCCATGAAGCCCAACAGAATGAATCCATCAGGCACAACAAGAAATTAAATGCAAAGGGGGAGAATCCAACAAAAGGAAAAGGTGATGAGAAGGATAAATCAGTACATATCAGTTATAACCATCAATGTTTTGTTTGTGTGTTTGTTTTTTGTTTTTGTTTTTGTTTTGGTACTGTGGATCAAATTTGGGCCCTTGCACTTGCCAGGCAGGCAGCGGAAACACTGAGCTACATCCCTGGCAACCATCAATGTTAATGGCCTCAATTCACCAATCAAAAGAAATAGACTGGCAGAATGGATCAAGAAGCAAGATCCAACAATATGCTGCATACAAGAAACACACTTAATTCAAAAAGAAACTTATAGACTGAAAGTTACCTGGTGAAAAACAATACTCCATGTGACAGGAACCCCCCCCCCAAAAAAAGCAAGACTAGCTATCCTCTTTGCACATCATGTGGATTTCAAACCAACAGTGACTAAGAGAGACAAAGAAGGACACTACATCCTTGTAAAGGGAACAATCCAAGAGGAAGAGATGACAATCATAAATATCTATGCACCAAACACTAGTGTGCCTAACTATATAAAACAAATATTAACAATCAATCAAATAAGCACTAATACCATAGTAGTGGGGGATATCAATACCCCACTGTCACAAATAGATCAACTAGACAAAAAATAAGCAACAAAATACTAGAAATCAATCAAACTCTTGAACAAATGAACTTAACAGACATTTAAAGAGTGTTCCACAGCACAAAATCAGAATACACATTCTTCTCAGCTGCACATGGGTCATTCTCAAAAATAGACCACGTACTGGCTCATAGAACATGTTTAAGTAAGTGCAAAGGAACTGAAGTTATCCCCTGTATATTATCAGACCATAGTGTGATGAAATTGGAGATCAATAGCAAAAGATACTGCAAAAACGTCATAAACACATGGTAATTGAACAACACACTTCTGAATAATCAGTGGGTCAGAGAGGAAATTAAAGAAGAAATCAGACAGTTCCTTCAATTAAATGACAATGACAATACAACATATCTGAATCTAAAGGACACAATGAAAGCAGTCTTACAAGGGAAATTCATAGCAGTGAATACTCATATTAGGAAAACAGAGTGAGCTCAATTAAACAACCTGATGCTCAACCTCAAGTTTCTAGAAAAAGAAGAGCAGGACAAGCCCAAACTCATACAAGGGAGGAAATTATAAAGATCAGAGCAGAAATAAATGCAATTTAGACTAAGCGAACAATATAAAAAATCAATGAAGCAAAGAGTTGGTTCTTCAAAAGAATAAACAAAATTGACAAACCCTTTTGCAACCTTATCAAAAAAAGGGGAAAGAAATGGCCCAAATCCATGCAATTAGGAGCAAAAAGGGTGAAATTACAACAGACCCAGCAGAAATCCAGAGGATCATCAATACCTACTTCAATAACCTATATGCCAATAAGATGGAAAATACAGAAGAAATGGACAGATTTCTAGATACATATGAATTAACAAAGTTGAACGGAGACTGAGAACAGAGAAAATAAAATAGAAAAGCAGCAAAGAGGAAGACTGAAATCTGTTTTTAATTCTTTTATTGGAGTCTTAAACTTAAGAAGTCCATAATAAAATAAAATCCCTGGTTGGCAACATACTCATTTCTACAGTCTCTCACATCTCAGTCAATAGCAACTTCAGCCTTCCATTGCTCAGACCAACACTGAAGTCCTCTGGGGTCTCATCACTTTCACATCCCTCACAAAATCAATCTATCACAAAATCCTAACACATATACTCTCAAAATACATCTGAATCCAGCCAATTTTCTCTTCCACTACTACTTCTATGACCTGGTCACCATCATTTCTCACTAAGGCTATTTTTAAGGTCTTCTAATTGGTTTCACTACTTATCTTCTTACAGTCTATTCTCTTTTAACATTGTATATAATGTTATTGCACTTATATATAAATAACTCCTTATTACTCTTAGATTAAAAGTTAAGTAAGCCCAATAATGTCTACATAGTCTAAGGAAACCTAACTCTTTATTAACCTTCTCTCTTATAACCCTTCCCACCTTGCTCACTCCACTCTATCCTTTGCTGCTGTTTCTTGAATATGCCAGTCTCCTTCCCAATAAAGAGCTTCTGTACTGAACTGACTCATACCTGAAACTCCCTTGCTTCACATAACTGCAGGCCTCACTCTCTTATCTTTTAAGTCAAATTCTGCCTTATTATTGTAATCCTTCTACAGCCCCACCTCTTCACTCCAGTTCTCACATGCTGTATTTTTCCATAGCATTAGTCACTATCTGACTATGATAAAATTTAACAATTGTTTTCCCCTCCCTTGCCCCTTCCTCTACTAATAGAAAACTCTATGAGGACAAAGATTTTGACTGCTTCATTTACTACAGTATTTCTAGCACCTAAAACATGGATAAATACAGTACATAGTAAGAATACTTGAAAGAAAGAATAAATACTGTTTTAATTTACCACCATCTACTTATCTCTTCTCTCTGCCTAAAATTCCCATTCATAGAAGATTACATATTCTAGATAACGCCTTCATTTCTTCTTATATTTTCACCCATGTATCTTTTGACTCAAATTTCTGCAATAACTTTTCTACTTTATCTTCCAGGCCTTACCTTCTATTATTTGTCGATCATATATTAAATTAGCCAAAGGGCTTGTCCTTTCATTATAGCTTATGTACACATTTATTATTATTTTATGAACTTAATATATTTTTAAATCTAAGGACACTCTTGGAGATTTGCTTTGAGAATTTTCTTTTTATGAATGTATGATTTTCTTTTGGTTATCTGTATTTTGTTACTTTCCTGATGATAAGGTGCTTTTCCTCTAATGAAGAAGCATTAAAAATGAAAGAACAGAAAAAAATATGGAAAGTTAGTGTAAGAGAAATACAGCTATATACAGCTGACTAAGGTGTTTAGGAAAAAAAAAAAAGACTGAGGGAGACAAGAATATGAGAAGTATACCTAAAAAGAGAAAACTAAATGGTTTTACTATCCATAAGTAACAAATCTTGCATTCCTAACCACCTTGTCCTTACATACTCTGAGAGTCATATCATCACTGTGTTACATGCACTGTCTCCAGGACAGCATGTTTTCTTTTAAATAGCCAAGAGATTTTCCAGAAACTGTGCTGGAAATGACTCTCCCTGGAAGAAACCCTTGGGAAGACAAATGAAAAAAATGTGCATTTCTGAATGGTTATTACCCTCTCTGCAGCAACAAGTAGGCACTTCTGGAAGAAGCTCTTCCATGACAGGGGCTGATCAGTAGAAGCCAAGCCCTGCCTTAGATCCTGGGGTTAAATTTACCAAGAGTCAGATTCTATCAGGAGAATTCTAAGGCTTAGGCAATTGAAGTTCATTAGAATCTGGTTTTAAAAGCTTAAAAATCTACCCACTAAAATTGCAGGAGGTGAATTGAAAATAGAGTAAAGTAAAAGTTATCCAGGCATATTGAATCATATTTGTACTTCATAACAAATTTTTTAGAAGTTCTCCACTTGCCACTAGGATTGGTGAATAATATACTAAAACCTAACATTCTGAGGGAGAGGTGAATTTTTTTGAAAATGAAAAAGTCAAAAATTCAAACCTTGTTATTTTAATGTGGAGGGACATATAAAAGCAGTAGTTGAGAGAGATCATAAGAGGCCATCTAGCACAGTGCCTGAGTTGGAGTAGGTATTAAATACATTTTTATGAGATCTAAATGTTAGTGAGATCTCTTATACACAGAAGAAGTCAAAGCCTGGAGAAGCTAACTGACTTGCCAAAAGCAAAGGTATTATAGACACAAATGTAGAATTTATATATTGAAGCAAATTTCTTTGGGCTGTGGGTACAGCTCAGTGGCAATACATTTGCCTAGCATGTACAAAGCCCTAGGTTCAAACCTCAGCACTGTAAAAAAAAAAAAAGTGAACAAATAAACAATGAAACAACAACAATGAAAAAGAATAGAAGCAAACTTCTGGATCAAATATAAAAACCCTCAAACTGTGCTTTTAGCACTAAAAACTTCAAACCATGATTTTCCCAACAGAAAAGCATCCTCCCATTTTTTATTACACATGTAATTGGTTTCATAATGAATAGTTATTGTAGTAGTAGCAAGAGAATCCAAAATTACATGTATTTAGATATTGGGTACTTTTTTAAAAAACAAGATTTTTAAAAAATAATAATTTATATGCAATAAAATGTATCCATTTGAGTATAGAATTTAATAAGTTTTGTAATCAAGACTACATCAATATTTAAATATTTCCAACCAAAATAATTCTCTTCTGCCCCTTTATTGTTAATTCCTTCTCTCTTACACCACCCTTAGATATGCACTGATCTATTTTCCATAGTTATGTATTAGAATTGCATGTTCTATAATACATAAATGGAATCATACAGTTTCTATTATCTTTTACTTGGTATCTTTTCTATAACATTACATTGAGTTTCATCTGTGTGAATTTCTTTTTCTTAATGATTAATATTTTATAATATAGATATGTCAGATTTGGTTATCTATTCACATGCTAATAGAAATTTAAAATTATTTCCTAAATTGTGATCTCATGAATAAATTTATTATCAATATTATGTATGGACATTGTTTTTATGCATCTCGATAAATTACCGATAGCATAATTGCTTGATAATATGTTAAATTCACACTAACTTTGAAAAGAAATTGACAATTCTCTGAAGTAGCCAATTTTATATTCACACTAGGATTGTATGATAATTCTTCTTGTATAACCTCACAAATACTTAATATTTCACTATTTTTAATCTTAACTATTCTAGTGGTCATTTAGCAGTATCTCAATGTGAGTTTAATCTATATTTACACAATAAATATTGATATTGAGCTTTTCTCCATCTGTTTACTGGTCATCTCTTTTTTTTTTTTTTTTTTTTTTGGTACCAGAGATCGAACTCGGGACCTTACGCTTGCAAAGTAGGCGCCGGAACCACTGAGCTAAATCCCTGGTCCAACTGGTCATTTCTGTATCTTCCTTTCTGAAGTCTGTCAAATATTTTGTCCATTTTCTACTTGAAATGTTTGTCTTATTAAATTGTAAGCATTCTTAATGAATCTTGATAAAAAAGTCCTTTAAGAGATATATGTATTGCAAAGCTTGCTTTATGACTTGTCTTTTATTTTATGAATTATATTTAAAAGGCAGAACATTTTTTTAGAACTTATTAATTTTAATCAATTATATCAACTTTTATCATCTTGAAAAATTTTTAAGGTCAAAGACACTAGTTCTTATGTTTTTGTGTAGAAGATTTAGAAGTTTAACTCTCTCTGTCTCTTTCTCATAATCAGTTTTAAGATAACTCGGTGGGTGATATGAAAAGAAGATTAATCCTCCCTCATAATTCCAGCTATTACAGTACAATACATTGAGACAGCTCTTCTTCATTGGGCTTCCTTGGTTTCTTTGTCAGAAATCAATGATCTTACATTTGTGGTTCCAGTTCTTGACGCTGTTTATTGTTCTACATATCTGTCTTCATGCTGACCATACTCCTTTTATTTTTAATTTTATTTTTTGGTACATTTAAGGTATACAATATAATGAAATTCATTACTGTAAATTTGCACCTTTACATAATCTCTCTTGGTTCTTGGTTTTCCCCCTTCCCCTGCCCTCCCTTCAACCCCTCCATTCTTCTCTATCAACAAAGACTTTGTTTCCATTTTTTCATTTTCTCATATTAATTCCCTTCCCTTTTTTCCTTTCCCCTACACCTACCACTTCCCCTTCCTCTTTGCCCCATTTCTTCCTATTTCACATTATTTATTATACATTTAGTTCTTATTTACACTTTCATTTTCTCACACTAGAGAAACTATTCGGTATTCACAAATGTGTGTCCTATTTATTTCACTTAGGACTATGGCCTCTATGTGGCTCCATTTAGCTATAAATGTCTCTAATTTCACATTTTTATGGCTGAGTAATACTCTATTTTATTAAAAACAACTCACATTTTCTTTATCCAGTCTCCAGTTGATGTGCATTTGGGCTGTTTCCAAGTTTTAGCTATTACAAATTGTGCTGCTATGAACATGGGTGCACATATATCACTGTGGTATGATTCTTTT
>NW_004624810.1:6773392-6800127 GCF_000247695.1 Heterocephalus glaber | reverse complement strand
TGAGAAATTATTTCTGATTTCATTTTTTCCAGATCCTCTTTTTTTGTCAGTTCAGGGAGTCCTGGTGTTTGAGTATCAGAGTGTTCCATCTCATTTCCCTTTGGGGTTGCTGTAGATGATTTGGAAGTCTGGTTTTGATGCTTGTTTCTGTGTCTTCTCATATCAACCTGGGAGTGGAAGGATGCTGCTGGCACCTTGTGCGACTCACCTCCTCTGTGCTGGGAGAGGTGGCACGTTGGCCCAGAATTCTCCTCTTTTTCTCTGGGAACAGTGGTGCATCAGCCAGGAATCCTCTGTTTTCACTGCCTTAACTAATGACTTTACTTTCGTTGCTTACTTTTTTGTAGTCTTCCATTAATAAATTTTAGAATTATTCTAGTTAACTTTTTGGCATTTAAATGTGAGAGTCATTTTCACTAGTTAAAAACTGTAAAAATATATTGAAACAAAAAGTATTTGTTTAAACTGAGGAAGATATGATTGACTCTAACAAATATTTATTAATCATGTTCTATTTTCTGAGTCCCATGCTATGTGCTTTATGTGCCAGAAATGTAACCGCTACAATTTCTTCTTATGCTCCTAAAATTTTCCCATGTAGACCCTGCCACATTACTTTTCATTAAGTATCATTATTCTCATTTTACGTATGTGCCCACTCAAGTACTTGTCCCACTAGGAAGCAGTAAAAATGCTATAAAAGCTCACTTGAGTTGTTCTGTAAGCCCAGAAGCTCTCCACTTCCTCTATATCACTTTCATGTGACCCATGGAACCATCCTATACAGTATAGTGTGTGAATGTCATGGCAAAATCTAAAGTTCAACTGGCAGTTTGAGCACTTCAAACAAGCCCATTAGCTTTTTCCCAGCTAAACTAGATGAGCATCATTTTCCCTTTCTCAGAATTAGAAAAAAAAAAATGAACTAAAGGCTAACAATGGAATTTGAGAAAATATCCCTTTACCTGTGCTGGACTAGTAAGCATCATGTAACTCAATGAACACATAAGGCAGAGTCTGAGGGGAGACTGGAGAAGATGAGCAAGAAATAGTTCTCAAAGGAGACAATCTTATAAATTAAGAAAATCCATTGAGACCAGGAATAAAGTCTAAGGAGCTAATATATTCAACCAAAGTGTTACATTTGTAAGAAAGGAAGATAGAAGCTTGATTCAGCATTTTGCACAGCCACTAGAAAGAAATGGGGTAGTGAGGTAAAGTTTGAGGGCAAAAGAGTGATGTTTTTGTGGTGAGGGAGCAAGAAAAGTGGGCAGGTTTAAGATCACTTAATTATTCTCTCAGAAGCTGAACTCAGCTCACTGACCTTGTATCTCTGCTCTTAATGCTATGGCCTGTACATATAACTAATTCATTTTCTTTTATCTGAGATTTTAAAGTACCTCTGAAAAAGAGAGGGTATACAAATCAAATTAGAATCACAATAGGTTGGGAACTGATCCAAGAACTTAAAATAAGGACTAAAACCTAAAATACCAGAAAACTAAGGTAGTTTGCATTTCTGTGTTTTATGAATAAAACTAAAATAATGACATCATGCCTTGTTCTTTAAAAAGAATTGGCTTGTGACATTGGAACTTAAAGAAACAAAGATAGGTCTTTCAAAATAGGATGTCAGTATGAGCCACTGACCTTCTGTCTTCTCTTAAGATGGCACCAATTTTTCTTTCATCTACCTGGACTAGGTTGCAGATTCTAGGAGGAAGATTAAGCATAAATGTATATCTACACACATATGTATGCATACACACATATACATATATACTTATGTACCTCTCAGGGTTGGGTTTTGTTTACATGGATAAAGCCCTATTGTCTTGGTTCTATTTTTATACCCTTATTTTAGGTACTTCATATATTATATAAATCATTTCAATTTAAGTGATTGATCAGGGAAGTCTCCATCAGAGGATCTCAAATGTAAGTGCTTTTACAAGTCAGACACAGCCTGATTATAGGAAAACTGGTAGAGAAATTGAGCATTTATATCTTCTAGTCTTACCTGATGTAAGATTGTCTTTGCTAAGGAGACACACTTATAGATCCAACTTGACACCTATGGGCCAGATTCCAGATTAACTGTTTTGATAAATTTTCTATAATATTTATAAGGAAATGTCTAATAGCAAAGATTTAATATAAAGATCTTTAATAAATAAATTGATTCTTTGATTGTGTGTTTTAGAAATTCAGATTGAATCTACATAGCAGGTAGGAAGGAAGGGAAGTTTGTCAATCATATTTATTTATCTACTTAATACCAAACAATGAATCTAAATGATGTATTGGACAGAATTGATAATTTACTGAACCAAGTTGATAGGTTACTTTTGTCTAAATGATCCTATAATTATATAGATAAACCCATGCTTATAGACAGGCCAGTTATTCATAATTAACTGCATGTTAACAATTAGGCAAAAACCTTCCTTGATAAATACATGTTTGACACAGCCTAAGGATGACATTATGTTTGTATTGCACTAGGCAATGGAGAAAACCCTTTAATCTTTGAAGATTAAGATTTTGTGAACTCAAATATACTAGATGACTTATGTATCTTAAAAAGCAATGGCGATCAAGTCATCCCAAATTCTAATGTGCAAACCTGAAAAGTCACTAAACATGAAATCTAAATGAAAGTTTTAGTGGCATATAACCTCTGCTGATATTTAAGTGTTAAAAGCAGTAGGAATATATATCATATTGATAGTAATTTAAGCTGCTGAATTTAAGTGACCATAGCACAGATACCTGGTTTAAGAGATTCCATATTTACAGACTTACATGCCATTCTCTTCTGCAGGGGAATAGGCTTTAAAAGTTGAGAATATCAAATGAATAACACTCCATAAACCAATATCTTTAATAGATTAATCTGATTGTCAATCAGCTTCTACACCTATCTGAAGACACATTTGACATTTTGTCTATATTCATTTATCAAGGGTCTAAAAATAGATTTAATTTAATAACCTTAGAGTTCAACTTGTCCAACATTCAGATTTTATTCCAGGGGGAACAATGTTTGTAGCAATGGTAAAATTAGGAAGGTTGTTTTATGTCGTGTTAGTTAACATATGCAAGCTTACTTAACATGTGGATGGCAAATAAGTGTAATTACATTAAAACAAGGAGCTGTAGCGCAGAAGCAATAAAAATAGACTAGGTTGTGTTATTAATTCTTGTGTTAAGGGTTTTGAGTCATGTTGATTGGCCTGAATTTTTTGATTTTGTTATGGTACAAAGGGATTGTTTGAAGTAATTTGTCCCCGAGAGAGGCTCACAATCCCAAGCGGGTTTCAATTCAGCAAAGCAAATCTAATTTTGTTTGCTTTATGCAAACCAGAAGGGGCTGTGGTTCATTCTGTTTTCACTGGAGGGGAAAGGCACACTAATGGGACCTGCTGAAATGCATGCATTGCAAACATCATACCCCTGCATATATTAAATTTAGCTATGTGATGCACTGTGTTCATCATCTCATTGTGTACACAGATACGCTTTAGAACAAAGCCTTTTAATAGCAAGGGAACTTTACTACATTATGTCAATACCCTATTGTATTTATATTTAATGCTGCCATTGGAATACCTGCCCTTAGCTAGAGTATGTTCATATTTGTCATCATTTTACATTTCAGCTGCTCCTTATGTGGAAGTGGGCTATATACTAAGGCTATTATACTGGAATTTAAAGCTAACATCTGAAGATTAATTATATGTAGATCGATAAAGCTTTGCTATTTTCCCAGTTTCCACCCCCACACATATACTCCTTGCGTACCTGAGTTAAATTAGAGAGATTCTTAGCACCTTGTTGAAAGACTTGAACACATCACAATCTGAATATTCAGGCTGGAAGATAAATGGAGGATAATAATATCTACACAACAGGTAATGCTAAAGACAGTCTCCATCCCTATGACAAATCACCATCCTCCTACCTGCCCCCTCCCTCCAACTTACTGTGGTTGTCCCTTCACTTGCCAGATATAGCTATGCTGCCAGATACATTTGATCAAATTCATCAAAATTAGAGGTTGCATGTAATGGGAAGGGAAACCAGTACATGATAGATGATAATGCAGTTATTGGCTAGGTGAATTTATTCACATAAAAAGAGAATTATTTGTCAATTAAAATTGCATAATGACTGCATCTTCTGTCATGCCAGCACCATTTTCAGTGTGTTTTTGTTTTGAAAACAGTTCCAATACTGCAAATAGACAAACTCATCTCCAAACCCTTCAATTTGTCACTAGACATTTGGCGGCATGCCTACTTTGCTGTTAATTTTCCAAAACTACATTAATTTGCTGAATGACTTTTGTGAATCAGTTCACATAAAATTCAAGATGATACTTGTCATCTATCAAAGAGTGGCTGTTAAAAGCACAGGTTACTTTAAAAACACACTGTGTGAATCAGTTTGAAATTTGTGTTTTAGGTTCAAACATGGGTTAGCATTAATGATGCTTTATTTTTCTTTCCTAATGGAAGTTGCTTAATGAAACATTACAAAGATAATCTTCCTATTGGTTTTTTTCTGCTTCTGCTTATCTGTTTCTTTAATTTACTACTATATACATTGTTAATTTGACTTGATTTGAAACATATCAGACACCTCAGGGAGTTAAAATTCAATGATGTAGCCCCCAAAATTGTTTAATATTGTGACATAAGGAATTTGATCATCAAAGTATACCTGATAGTTGTGCAATTAAACATTTCAAAAAGAAATTATTCTAACAAAAGAGGGAACTTGGCTGATGAACTTCACAATAGTTACTGGCCTCTTGTGACATAAAATCATGAAGCAGTATAGTTGTTCCTAAAAATGATGATCTCTTTATATATGTACTTGTTTTGTTTACAAAATATTTGTACTCTATAGAAAAATACTGCCTTAGTCCTGAAATAAGCTTTATCTGATGAGCTCTGACCAGATATTCCTGATCAAACTACATTTTTGCTTTATTTTTTGTATGTGTTTATAGTATATAATGATCACATTTCTCACATAGCACATCCTAATTCTTTTTTCATTTTTTAATTTGAATATATGTGCACATCCATATATGTATTTCATAATATGAAATATTGCATAATGTATGCTGTAGTACATTATGTAATATAGTTTTATGATATAGTCCATATGTGTATAACCCTGGATATCTTATGAGTATGCTTATTATATTATTTAAGTTAATTATAAACTATTATAATTTAATTGGTTTAATACAAACATTAGAGCTCAGTTAGGGAGAAAATAATTGTATGGACCCTTGGTGAATTCATACCTGCAACAAATATTATACCAAATCATATCACTTTTACCTTTCAGTATAGACAGGTATCTGTGGCCAAAAAACCCCTCATTTTGAAACGCTAACCATCTATGAATTGTACCCTTAGATTTTCTAACTTCCTCACCTATTTCTGATCTACTTTCTCAAGTAACAAGCACAGTAAGCTTGGGAAGAGTGAAAGGAGTAGGAAAAATGGTGGCTAAAACCCGGTTATGTCACACTGGTGTTCAATTACTACTAGTCCCAACTAAACCTGCACTGTATTTATTATGGTCGATAAAATATTGCCTTTAGTGGGAATGAATAAAAGTGTTTCCTAATAAACCAACTTGCCCTAATAATGCTATTCTAGACAAATCTCTGCTATTCAAAAAACAATTGGTAATTTCAGATTGGGGGAATTTGCTTTATTTCCCTAGTACGATTTTATGAAATGCAGCAGAATGTGGAAGCTCTACCATGGTTGTTGAAAGTCCTTTGCAGGCATGGCTTCTTAACCTTGAAGTACCATACCAAAGGCAGAGCTGCCCAAATTCCTGTTCAGCTCAGCAGCCTAAGCTTACATGTGTAGTTGTGACTGTTCTCAGAAAGCTTCTACCTAGTATCGTCCCAATAAATGTTTGACTATCGGCTCTGGGAAAGACAATCCCCGATTTGTAATGTGGACTGAATTCAAGCTACCAGTGTGACACCTGATGGGCAGGAAACTGACACGAAGTCTCATACCATTACAAAGAATTAGTCTTACACCTTAGAGATGCAATGATGTACATAACCTCAAGAGTTACAGCATAGTAAAGCACAGTAAACTGAGAAGTGACAAGCTTGGATTATTATGTTGTTTTTTAAGATAATTCATTGTAAGATTATATACTTCTATTAATTTTAATAATATCTGTATACAATAGACCACTTACAAAATCCTGAAAATTTAACTGTTGGCCCTTAGGAGTTACTGTGAACAGCTGCATTGCATGCCTGCCTCTACCCCATCTCGGCACACACCACAATTAGCTTCCTGGTTAATTAACACTGGTCCAGAGTTATGTTCAGCAAATGTGAAAATATTTGTCCCCATAATAAATAAAATAGCTCCTTGCCTATCAATTGCTCCTAACATGGCTGTGTGGTATTGCCCTCCACCTAAATTTTTAGTGGTGCATTTTCTTTTCTTTCCATCAAAGTTCCTAGTTTGACCTTAATGTTATTCAACTGCTTGAGGAACATACCCTCTGTCTGCATTCCTTTGTCTAGGAATAGTAATTCCACACTCACATATAAAGAAGAGTAGAAAGAGAGCTGCTATACAGTGCTGTGGAGCGCTATGAAATTTTACTGACATGGGTCTGGGAAGACTGCCTGATCTGTATTTGGAACAATGCTATTTTGTTTAATTCGATATATGTGTGGACTTTTTATTCAAATAGAGTTGAACAGTTTGTTCCAGTGGAAGGAAAAAAGCTGCTTCTTTCAGAAAGGTTATTTATCGTTCACTGTAACACTTGGCATTCTGAAGAAAATTATGAGGATTCTCCTTCCGGGACTGTATGTTGCTATCCTAGCTTCTGTACAAAGAGGTGCAGCAACAGTTGAAGGAAAGATCCTTGGAGGATGTTTCAGGGCAATGTTTCAGACATCCTCAAATGAAGAAGTTTGCAGCCTTTAAAAATACTCAACTATCCATTCCATCACTCATTTTTGCAGCTAATTGGACATTTTAAAGCAGGAATTCCCACTGCTTCAAAAGATTCAGTGCCAACATCAATTAACACCTTCTTGGGGAAAAGTATATGAAAGAAGAAATTTTATTGTGTAAGCACAAGTGATCTTAGCTATCCCAGACTGTATTTTTATTCAACATTGCTCTAAAATATGTTTTTACATTGTAATTATAACTTTCTCTTGTTTCCTTACTTTCAACCCAACCACTGTCCATTCAAACTCAGTTCCACTTTGACTCATTTATAAGCAATTTCATAATAAACCTTACAGATTATCATGCAAGTAACCCTCCTCTTAGAAAATGAGTGTATCCTACAAAACTCAAATGTTGTAGACTTTTCTAAGATCATTAGATGTGAAAAACAACTCAGTCAAATGGACAGGATATAACTGTATGCCATTTACTTTTCTATTCACTGAACAAATATTTACCAGCTATGTACTGTTTTGGGACACAATGATAAATGCCTATATATTAAAAAATGAACTTGTCTATTCAAAAATATTCAATAGATATTAATACAAGTGGAGTAAATCCTAATTCCTCTTTAATTTTCCACTGGAAGTCCATTAAGCGTGCACTGCTGACTAGCACTTATGAACTATCTCATTCTTATTGTCTTTAACTTTATAGCCTTCTTTTTTTACAACTTTCCTCAGCCCTTGTGAAACAACAGTACTTGTCAACTGGAGACTGTAGACACCTCTGTGTAGACCACTACTTCTCAGCCAGCAGCTCTACACACCACTCATGTCACCAGGCTTGGTGTCCTCTTAGATCTTCGGTAAACATTTGTCAGATTAAATTGTTTTCTTCCTTTCTTCCATGAGCTCACCCACACCTCCATTAATGCAGATATAAC
Organism: Heterocephalus glaber; assembly: GCF_000247695.1. The sequence continues at coordinate 6,792,213 of NW_004624810.1, read as the reverse complement.
ATGTACATATTCAACTGCAATATCTGAAAATATATTATTCATGCCTAGCATAAAATTTGGCTTTAAAAACAGAAAATCATTTTGTTTTAGCCCAAAGAGCATCAGAATAACTCAAATAGTGAAGTGGGATAGGGTGGAGGGGATAAGGCAGGCATTTAAAAATGAATCTCAAAGGATGGCTAGAAATTAAAAATGTAAATATGCATGGGTCATGTAGCATAACTTAACAGAAGTTGTTATTGAATAAATTTGGGTATTCTTCCAAACTATAATCTTAATTATATGAGCTATATAGAATAACACTGAACATAGCCCACACAGCTGCACTGGTGTCTATTAATTCTCTCTGGAAGGCAGACACTGAAAGTACTTGAATCTTACTAGAGGACATGTTGAAGCCAAGACTTAGAGATGGAGAAGAAGAATAGGAGGAAATATATATGAAACGTATGAACTAAGTGGGGTAAATGGGGTTGTGAATTCATCATCCAAGAAGGAAGGACATGTTGGCTGGCCAAAAAGAGAAGGTCCTTTTGTCATAATAAATGATAAAATACGAGTTATGGAGCAACTTGTATTAGTCAGCTTTCCCATTGCTGAGGCACAATACCTAAAAAGGAGAGGTTTAATTTGGCTCACAGTTTAGAGGACTCAGTCCACAGTTAACTGGTTTTAAGGCCAAAATATTACAACAGAAGAATATGGCAAAATAGATTGCTCAGTTCATGGCATCTGAGAGTCAGAGCAGGGAAAAATGCCAGAAAAAAATGAGGGAGACCATGCCTCCGTGACCTACCCAGACACATATAGGAATGTGCTGTACTAATCTGCTAGAGGTTTTTCAATCCAGTGAAACTAACACATCAGTATGTACAGTCACAATGCACCCTTTTTCAACTTCACACCCAACAACATCTCCTTAAACCATATTCCTTTATTTCCAAATAAAGACAATAGCAAATTCATAATTCCACCTAACTGTCCTTAATACAAGAAAAATACAGTAATCCCATCACCAAAATCTCAACAATTCCAGCATTTTTCAAAATCCCAACTCCAATTTTCCTCTGAGACTCCAGAAAAACTCTTAGATGTGAACCTCTATAAAAAGTTAAAATACAATATATAACCCCGATGTACAATGCCATAGGGTAAATACTCTCATTTCAAAAGAGAACAGTGGGACAAAAGAGAATCAGAGCACAATGAGACTGAAGACCAGCAGAGAAGACATTGAACCCTGTAGTTCTTCGTTCAATATCTGGGCCACATGGTGGTGAAATGTGAGCTTCAAAAGTGTTAGGTTGCCACATACCTATGGTCATGCCAGGTATAGAACACAACGTTTCTCTCTTGGGCTGGATCCACTCACAGGCTTCAGCTTTCCTTAACCCATGTTCCACATTCCTGCCATCTCTAACTTCCTGGGATCTCCACTGCACCTTCATCTTCACTCCTAAAGCTCCATGCATTGCCCCCTCAGAGAGTTCCTGCCTGTCTTCCAAGCCTTGCCTTTGAATCTCAGTGGAAGCCTCCCTATACCACAACTCTTCCATCCTACATGTCAGTAAAACCAGCATCAAGTGGACAATGCCAAGGTCTAGCACCAAGTGGGCAGAATCCAGGCCTTTTATGGACCATGGCTACAATACTACTGAGTACCTTGCTAGCTAAGCATGGTAAAATGAATCCCAGGATACCAAGTCCCTAGGAGGTGCTCCTTGAGCATGACTCCCATAGGCTCTTCTCAAATGAAAGATTGAAACTTTTGCACCCTTGAATCTGTGAGGGATGAGGACTTGCGGATTTTTGAAGTGATTTTTAGGCATCTTTCTTCTCATCCCTGTACAAATTACTTGCTTTTTAAAATATTTCTAATTATACCCATTTTGGTCCCAAATTTACACATGTCCTTCTAGGCCAAACTTCGAGATTTTCAATTTTTTGTCCTCTGCCTTTTGTCTCTGATTCTCACTAAAGATCTCACTAAAAGTGCTCATAGCACCCATGTCCAAGTCTAAATGTAAGACTCTCTTCAAATTTCCTTTGCCATATTATTTAATCCACTACCCTTAATCCCAATCTCCTGAAAAGCCTCATGACTTGAGCAAAATATAGACAAATTTTCTGCCAGAGTGTAACACACATGTGCTCTACTCCAATGCAAATGGAGTTCTTGTACCAACTAAAACCTCCTGAGCTCAACTTACATTTTCTATTGGCATCCTGGTCTTCTGAGCTCCAAGGTAAATCACCCATCAAGCTCTGCTTATAGTATTCTAAGACTTGTGTAACCCACATAGCCAAACCTTTTCAAATTTCTCCCACAAACTAGTTCCAAACCCTTCTAGACCACACAGTTAGGTGAAATCACACCAACTTCTCTGCTACTAATTTTCTGTATGTCAGCTTCTTCTTCTCCAAAACAAAATACTTGACACCAAAAACTTAAAGGATGATAGATTTTTTTTTTATTCTTAAATTCTTTTATTGGTACATTTTAGGTATACAATACGTTTACATTTATCATTGGGTGCTTGTACCTGTACATGATGTATCTTGATTCTTATTTTTTCCCCATTACCTGTGCACCCTTTACCCCCTCCACCCTTCCCTATTTACATAGACTTCATTTCCATTTCTTTTTCTTTTTTCATAATTTTTCTTTTTCCTTCTTTCCTTTCCCCTTCCTCTCTCTTCACCCCCTACCTCTTTGGAGCTTTTTTCCTATTTCAAATTATCATTTATTCATTTTAATCATTTTAACCCTTATTTACACTTTCAGTTTCTCACACTAGAGAAACTATTCGATATTTACACGTGTCCTATTTTTTTCACTTAAGAGTATGGACTCCATTTGCATCCATTTAGCTATAAATGATTCTATCTTCTCATTCTTTATGGCTGACTAGTACTCCATTTTATTTAATGTGGAGCACATTTCAGGGTATTCAGCCCATGATCAGCAGGTTTCAAAGCAGAAGTTTTACACCAGAAGCATGTGACAAAATGAAGCTACACAGTTCATGGCAGCTAGGAAGCAGAATAGGGGAAGAGTGCCAAAGAGGAATAGAGGGAGGACCACGTACATTAGTCAAGATCATGCCTCCATGACCCAGCCAGGCACATCCAAGACTGTGCTCAAATTTGTTTTTTAATCCAATGAAGTTAATATATCAAGATTAGCAGCCATACAACTAATATATACCAGGCATAATGGTGTTAAATGTACTTATCATTATCTTTAAAAAAAAAAAACTGGCATTGTAGATGTCCAGGTGGAGTGCTAGCCTGTAGTAAATACATGGCACACCCAATCTCAGGCTGGTGGGTTTAGAAGAGTTGTAAAATAGAGACTAACAAATAGAATACAAGGAATTTAAAGTTAGTCTTATGAAAGAGATACAAAGGAGGTAGCTTCCAAGAAGCCATGATACATAAAGATTTTAGTGTCATGTATAGGATGTTCTTGAGGTGGTCTGGGTTAGGGTTGAAAAATGTGTAAATGTTGGCATTGACTATGGATTTGGCAAAGCAAGAACGAATATAAGAACAACTTAAGAGAAGGTATTAAAATTATTGGACAACAGGATTTTAGGATTTCAGAATAAAAAGCAAAAAAGAGGATTGGAATGAAGTTATATCATGTGTATGTGATGCACAATGTACTTATTAACTATAAAATGTATTGATATACATTAATGCTCATAATGAATTTGACCACTCTCGTGTTAAATATTTCTCTTCTGAGATCATTAATACTTTCTGGTGTCTGGAAACTACTTATCCTCCTACCCTATTACTTGATTCTTTCATCCTAAGACCTTATAATGAATTGTAAATAGAACCAATAAATATGATCTGCAAAAGGAGAAACAAATTGAGTAGATTAACTTGACAGGAAATCACAAATACAGCTGTGAAATCCTGTGGAGTCTTTAGGGGATCTTTGACCAAGAAGAAAAGCATGTGTCTTAGTTGCTTTCTCATTCCTGCAACAGAATATGTGACCCCCACAAGGGAAGGAAAGAAAGGTATGTTTTAGCTCACAGTTTGTAGAGGTTTCAGTCCATAGTTGGCCGGCTCCACACAGAGTGACATGGCAGAGGAGGAACAGCTCATGACCTGCCAGACAGGTAGCTTCCTGACTTCCTTCTCTATTTATTCCATACAAATAACAAGCCTATTGATTGGTACCACCCATATCCAGGGACTTCAGTAAGTCCATCATCCACACTCAGAACTATGCCAAACCAATCAGTGAACTGATCTAGCATCACAATCCACAATCCAGTCATTCCCAAAAGCCCCACATGAGGGTTTAGGGAGACATCTAATATAAACCATAACACCACATATCAGACAAATGGGGCTCTGTTTCAAGCACAACTCACGTGGGAGGTTTAAAAAGGACAGACAAAGAAATCTGGAAAGAACATGGAGGCACAGAGGGCCAAGGCATATAGAGCCTGAGGGAAGAGGGGAATGTCATTAATGTGATAAAAGAGACACTTCTGGAATTCATGGAGCAGCACAGAGAAAATCCACTTTAAAATGCTTCAATGTTATGCTAGATGGGAGAATGTAGAAAAGAAGTGAATGTAAATTTAATTTGATCAGAATAAATTAAAGGGCAGAAAACAATGCCGGACCATGGTACCAGCAATAGTAATCAGTTGGAAATAGGATCCATAGCTAAGTGCCTTTTATTCATGTTTGGAAAATGTCCTTCACACAGCAACTGTCATCTAAAGATCTTACATAAAATTTGAACACATTCTGGGCAGCAGAAGTTTCACCATCACATCCATAAGGCTCAAGTGAGTAATAGAGAGACTGGTGGTGTTTACTGTTTGTGTTCTTTTATCTCCAGGCACCACTAGGAGGAGGCCAGGTTCACTCACTTTTGTGCCAGAGCTCCATTCACCAAATGTGATGTCACTCTCACAGGAAACAAGCCACTCAAAGCTCCACACATCAAAGAGAGGGTGCTAGTAACATTATTTAGATTCCATGATCTCCACCAGGGCTTGAGAGTATGTTCCCTCTGGCCTCAATAATAATATGGAAATGTTGTACAGAGTCAAGAGACAATGTAAAAGATCATTCAAGAGAAATGGAGAAACAACTCCAAAATCACAGCATCCAGAAATGTTATATAATCCTCATCTTTATGTCACTAAATTATGAGAAACATCCTCAAAATACATTTATGTGAGGTTATGTGGTAGATTCTTCTGCCTGCCCAACAAGGCAAAGTCGATGAAAGGAACTGACTAAAATGTTAACCCTTCTGATTGGTTCAAGACTTGATGATACTGTGTCTACACAAATGAGTTTGAAAACATTTGGCCAGGCCAATCCATATATTGGATACTTAAATCTGTTTTTCAAGTGCATACAGGAAAGATTGGCTATCATGTTACTGTATTATCAATGTCATTATTGGAATTATCACATAAATTCTTCTTCAGGGACATGCTTTCCTTAGACTGGAAACTTTATTTTTATTCTCATTCTTTTCCCTTCCTCCCTTCTTTCTTCCTTCTTTCCCTTTATCTTTTCTTTCTAGATGAAGAGTGAAGACATGTTCAAATCATAGCAGATTCCTCCCACATTTCCAGTGAGGGTGTGGGACCTATTTTGTAGGGAGAGTCAGAGTTCACCTCTACCAATGTTCTTGCTATTGGCAGTGACCAGGACCATATCCACATGCTCCCGTGCCACTGTCAGCCAAAGGAGCAGTGATGTAATTGCCAGTCAGTTCCCCCATAAATAAATCTTCCAAAACAATGAGTCATGCATGTAAATATTGCCCTTGCTGAACATATTTATTATGTGTTGATGTTGATTGTTTAAAAAGGGGTTATGGTTCAATAAATTGAACACCTGAGCTGACCCACTTGTAGGATGAAATGGAGAGATGAACAGATCAATTTAGTTTCACTTCTACTTTTCGATCTGTTTAATAGATTTTTAAAATGACAGTGAAAGCCCCACAGGAGGCAGCAGCACTTCGAGTCTTCCTACACATCCACCCTCAGACACCCCTTATCCAGGCCCTCCCAGGTTCCTCACTTGAAGAGCTGCTGAGCCTGCGAGCTAAAATTCACAGAGCATGCTCTTGGCCTCTGCTCTCTGGTGAACTGGGCTCATTTATTCAGCTGGTATTGTCGTTTGGGGGCACGACAGTACATCTGACCCCTTTGGGGTAAAATTTGATCCGGCATTTCATTTCAAGGGCTCAGCTACTGGTCTGTCAAATCTTCATTTTGCGGGTGCCCACTGGAAGTGCTGATGCTTGTCTCTAACTCCCTCGGCTTTCATCTTTCACCGGCAATAAACATGTCACCCTGCTGAGGCGAAACACAATCTGGAATTAAATTTACTGCATATAAAATATAGTGCACTCTTTATTGGTTCAAATGCTTGTCAGTCATAATTTATTTGCCCGTGTATGGCCTTCATGCAGGAGGAAGACTGCTGCCAACCAGGAGAGGGCTTACATGTTCATTTTTGCTGTGATCTTTTTCAGTTTTCATTCTTTCCCATCGTTGGTCCTAAAATCCCACTTATTCACTTCAGTTAACCTGTTTTCTGTGAAACACCTCAAATAAAACTGGAGCCCTTCACCAAAGCTTGGCAAGCATGTCACTGAAAACATCGGCGTCAGGCTTCTCGCCCTGATGGTTTCATGTTTGCTAGGAAGTGGCAAGAGCATGGCACCTGGTAATGCCCTCCAGTGAGCAGACCCCAAGTACAAATGGGGAGGGGGGATTTAGCCTTCATCAGTTTCAATCTCCCACTTGCCATGCCTTCCCTTCTGGCACTCAACTTCTTCATGGTTTATTCCAAATACTGTCGATCAGCTTTAACTAATACAGTTCTTGTATGAAGCACCTCTCTAATCTCTTCAAACACAGATGTGGAAGCGCAGCTTAGAGCATGGAGGCCAACAAAAGCCCTCTGCCTGTAGTAGTGATTAGCTTTGATTGACACAGAGCCCTTCTGCTTTCCTAGGCATCCTTTCACACCCCCAAATGATTGTCTGAAAATGAAACACACAGGGTACAGTGGGCACCAGCTTTACTAAATTTTCGGGGCAACCCTATTAGAAGATAACTCATAAACTATGCACTGCATACCTGATGTGGGCCCCCCCATTGCTATTTCATTTTATCTCTCAGCTCTGCCTCTTTATAGAAAGTCTTTTAATGAACATTAATTTCTCATTCAGAATTGTTGAAATACACATTGATGCACACTTAAACTTAACCTCTGTTTTCAACATCATATGATCCCATACATTAAAATGTACAACAAAAATGTTTGGTTTCAAATTGTTTTAAAATTCCTTTTAAATGTGAGTACAAAATTTTAATTTAACCCTCAAATGGAATTAAAAACCACTAGAAATGAGTAAATGTCAGTGACACAAATCTGGATTTCTACAGACTATTCAAATTACTCTTTGAGAAATTTGCTAATGTCAGTGGCAGATACTATGTTTTTGCTTTATATTAATTCTACCAACTTGTCTCATTTTGGCTTATGAAGTCTGGGAAATACCCCAACTTGCTGTGGTTTTAAGGGTCTGTCAAAAACAAAACAAAACAAAACAAAACAAACGACCAAAAACAAAAACAAAAATGGGTAAACAGTCATTCCACTTGGCGGGAAGAATGTCTTTCCCAGGTAGGAGCACTGTGGCTTTTCCAAGTAGTTTCCAGCTGCCTCTAGGATGACCCTCAGGGTTTCTGTTCAATCTCCAGAGAATCCCCTCAGTTTGCCTTACTCCTAAAATGACTGGCTGTAAAGATTTCTGGAGTTCCAAGATGTCTCTTCTCACTCCCCAGAAAACAATCCCTTTATGATTAGCCATGGATATAAAATGTTTCTCTCTGCCTGCCTTTTCCAAGCAGAAGTATAAGTGAAGAGAGAGACTTAGAATAGGAATTCTTGCTCCAACCAGCTATGAAATGCCTAATTTTATTTGCATCTGCACACATATGCAGTTAGATGTTTTATTCATTACTTACACACTTACTTCCAAACAAAACTTATGAAAAAGAAAGAGTATACTATTTTCTAGTTTTCATTTAAAAAGATTTCAAAGTAGTCTGTTAAGTTTAATATTTACTTTCCAAATACTTCCAACATGGTACTTAAATAGATTACATATATAGAAGTAGAATAATTAGAGGGAAATGTTAATATTTTAGAAAATATTTTATACAAATAATTTTAAGATTATAGAAACAAGAGGGAAAAAAGTAATTTACTCCATATACATTTTCCATTCAAAGGCTGAGGGAATTGAGACTCAAATAGTTTAACTGACCTGTTCAAAACTTTTCAGTTAGGGCCAGGGATTTAGCTCAGTGGTTTCGTCGCCTGCTGCGCAAGCCGAAGGACCCAAGTTTGATCCCTGGTACCAAAGGACAAAAAAAACTTTTCAGTTAGTAAATGGAATAGTAAATAATAAAATCCAGTTTTTCATCCAATTTTATTCTCAGTACCTCCTAGAGTTATAGGCATACAATAAATCCTAGGGAAATATCTATTGAATGAAGGAATAAATGCACACCAAGTTTATTAGACCTTAGAAGTTGACAGCTGTTGCTAACAGGCCCTATGTAGGGGAATAAACCAATGGTTTATCTTAGATGTGCAGAAAGGTAAGAGAAAAAAGTTGTTATTTATGAAATCCCCATAGAGCACTTCTTTTATACTCTTTAGATCTTCATTAAGTCTTCATTAAGTGAAAATTATACTATTTCCTTTAAATAAAGAAATTTTAAAATCTAAGGCTTGATTACTACTTTAAGATATTCGATAGACTTTGAGCATCTATTCTGTGTTTGAAAGAATGCTCCTGTGTCCACATGCATTGTTTCCACAATTACATTAGTACTTCCTTCACAGATGAAGAAAATAAAATTCACAAAGAAAAAAATGACTTAGAAGAATTCACAGAAAATATAATGTAAAGCCCAATTTTAAGCTAGGTTTGCTGACTCAGAATCTATGTCTCCATGATTGGCTAAAAGTGAATGCCACACCAGCCTAAAGGAACTCACAAGAATCTGACTTCGGTGTTCATACCTCATCTATCCACTTGATTTATCAGCACTTATCTTTATTTTCTTCATTTTAGTCATTCTCCAAGTCAGCATCTGTACTTTATTTAAATTTTCTAATGTTCTTTGATAATCTTAAAAATAAATAGCAAAGAAAAAAACATTTGAAGCTACTGTGTCTATTACCATATGTAAAATTTCACTAGAAATTTTAGAATGCATGATTGTCTTTCACTGTAAGATTATACATGACCAATAAAATAATCAGTTATTTACAGCACTTGACATAATTATTTTATTTTCAAATTTATAGGGCATATTTTTGTTTATATTTTGAAGCATTTTGTTATGTAGTGTTTGCATTATTTTGCCTTTACTTACAGTTTTATTGAAATGTAAAGAAAATCTACCACATAAACACCAATAAAATCAAATGTGAAAATAAACATCTTTGAGATTTTGTTATGTGATTGTTTTTTAGTATAACATTCCCAGTTGGCTATCATGATAACTGTCTTGAGTGCATAAGTCCAAACTTCTGTTTGAAGCATCAAATATACAACCTTGTGAAATCCATTAATTCTGTTTTTATAAAATTGCTATTATTTTTCTTACTGTTTACATGAATTGCATTCATGTCTCCAAAACTTTAAGATAATTTAATCAGAGTAAAAACTAAGTGGCCAACATGTATTTGGATAAAGGATTTGCATGAATGTTATATACCTAAGAGGGCCAAGAGAAAGAAAATCAGCTAACAGGTGGCTGAGCCAAAAAAAGAGGGAAAACTAAAAGGGCATTTAAGAAGTGAGGAGGAAGAGGATAACGTAATGGAAACAGAAACAAAGGTGTGAGTAGAAATTAAGGGAAAAGAATGTTAGAGAAGATGGGAGATGACAACAACAGTTACAAATGCAATGATGACATCCAAAATGATGATGTTTGACAGCCTTTTTATTTGGTAATAGTGGAGATTATATGGAATCTACTAGAGCCTTTCACTGTAAATGGGAGAATGGAATAAAAACATCAGTGAGTTCAGAAGTGAATAGAAACTGAAGAAATGGGATAAATGTAGACATTTTCTTGGCTGGATAAGTGTTACATAAATAAAATGAAATAATATATATGTATATATATTTCTCTCTCTGCGTCTGCCTGTCTCTGTCTCTGTCTGTCTCTGTCTGCCTATCTCTCTCTGTAACTAGGTTGAACTCAGGATCTTCCTACTGAGCTACATCACTAGTCTAGTCCTTTAAAAATTTCTTTTTTGTTTTGAGACAAGTTCTTTGTTGTCCAGGCTGGGCTCATACGTGCTATCCTCCACTGATCTTGAAATTGTTATCCTCTTGCCTCAGTTTCCCAGATTACACTTGTGCACTACTGTGCCCCACTGAAACATATTGTTAGAAAAATTCTCTCTATAATTGATAAATGTATGTTAAACTTTGAACTTTTAGAAGCAATGAGAAAGGAAGAATAAAAGCAAAGTAATGCAAAACTCCACTACTCAGAGATTGATAAAGTGTTGGTCTCTTTCCTTCCAGATTTTGTTCCACACAACCATTTTTATAACATTAAAATTATTCTATATATATAGCTTTGTATCCTTTTTACTTAGCATGGTTTTGTACCTATATGAAAGAGATCAACCAGTAGATTAATGACATGAAGGTGATGGAAGAAAATTGAACAAGAATATAGAAGGACCAACATAGGTTCATTTGTGGAGGGCAGGATTTACAGGTTGAGTTGAATTGTATTTTTTAAGTGAGTGAGATTGAAACACAAGTATTTAACTAAAGAGCTTGACTGTGAACAAATAAACAGACTGACAGTGAGAACACAGAGCCAAGCTGAAGCTGATAGCCAGAATATTGTAATGTCAGCAGTTTGGATATGGGGGTAACCCCTCCAGCTGTGCTCAGAGAAGAGACTGAAGAATGGAAAGATTCCACTTGATACATAATTGAGTGCTGAGGATGCAAAATACTAAAAATTGTAGAAGCAAGAATAAATTTCAGCAAGGTTTCAGATATTTAGAGAAGCTAGGGAAAGAAAATGAAGGAATCAAATGATAGAATTTCTATGAGGTTGAAAAAATTATGTAGAGGTAGTGAGAGATTAAAATGTGAAAAATGAAGAATTATTGTCAGAATGAAATAGGGGGATTTAAAGTTCTCTGAGGAGGAGTAGAATAGGATGTGGTCATGCAGTAGATAGACCAAGAGGGGACAGAATTAAATGATATTGGAGGACAATGCCAAGGATAAATCCTAGTGCAAATTATGAGCTCTGGATGATAATAGTGTGTCAATGTAGGTTCATATTGTAAAAAAAAAATAGTGTGCCACTGTGTGGGAGATGGTGATAATGGGGGAGGCTACATATGTATGGGAGTGAGAAGTATGTGGGTCATAGCTATACTTTCTTCTCAATTTGGTTATGAAGCTAAAATTGCCCCCAAAAAGAAAAACCTAGTTTTAGAATGTATTTATTTTTATTAATACATGTTTGCAGATCACACTGGTTACACTCATCTTGAGAGTAGTAACATATACATATTACAGCTTGTTTCTTCTCTTTTTTTAAATCCCTTTCCGCTTCCCTCCCCCTCCCTCACCAGTTTCCCTATCTCCCTTTTCATACTTGATATTATTTGTTTTAGCTCAGGTTACTAGGTTCCTGTACATGGCATGTCTTTATTATTCTAATTTCCCTTTCTTCTCCTCCTCACTTTCATCCTTGTTCCCTTGGACCATTTCCCTATTACAAAAGAGTTGTCCTCTTGTCCCTTTCTATCAATCTTATATCATTTTCTTTTTTGGCGCTTTTACTACTCAAATGAGAGATACCATAGGGTATGTAAGCTTGTGTGTCTGGTTTATTTCACTCAACGTTATATTGTCCAGATGCATCCATTTTCCTGAAAATATCTCAAACTTGTCATTCTTTATAGCCAATTAGTATGACATTATATAGAGATACCATATTTTCTTTATCCAAACATCTGTTGATGGATATACAGGCTTCTTCCAAGATTTAGCTATTTATGAATTATTCTTCTGTAAACACTGGTACACAAGTACTTGTGTTGTAAATACAAGTACCACTGTAGTATGATGACTTAAGCTCTTTGGGGAAGATACCTAGAAGGAGAATAGCTGGGTTGTATAGAATTTCTAATTTCAGTTCTTTGAGAAATCTTCTTTGGGGAGGACTGTAGTTTACATTGTAGAGGTCTTTCACTTCCTTGGTTAGGTTAATTCCTTGATGTTTCATTTTTTTTCTTAAAGCTACTGTGAATAGTATTGCTTTCATAATTTCCTTCTCATTCCAGTCATTGTTGATGTACAAAAATGCTAATGATTTTTGTGTGTTGATCTTGTAACTTGCTACTTTGCTGAAGTTCCTATTACTTCTAACAGTTTTTTTCATGAAGTTCTTTGTGTCTTATATAGATAGTATCATGTTATCTGCAAATAATATTAATTTGAGTTCTTCCTTTCCTATATGTATTCCTTTTATTTCTTTCTCTTGCCTAATTGCTCTTGCTAATTTTTCAAGAACTATGTTAAATAGAAGAGATGATAATGGACATCCTTATCTCGTTCCTGATTTTAGAGGGAATGCTTTCAGTTCTTTAAAATTGGCTAATTTTTTGGAATATAATTTTTCAAAGTAGTTACTATTTTCTGGATTTTGACAGTGATTGTTCACCTTTTTCATTTCTAATTGTGTTGAGTTGAGTCTTTCCTCTCTTTCTCTTGGTAAGCCTTGCTAAGAGTTCTTCTATTTTATGTATTCTTTTAAAGAATCAGTTATTTGATTCATTGATTTTTTTAGTATTTTTTAGTCTCAATTTCATCAATTTCTGCTCTTATTATAATTTCCCTCCTTAATTTCAGTTTGGGGCTGGTTTGTTGTTGTTTCTCAAGTATCTTAAGATTTCTCATAAGGTTATTTATTTGGGCTTATTCCATTTTCCTAATGTGAGTATTGATTGCAATGAATCTTCCTCTTAGGACAGTTTTCATAGTGTCCCAAAGGTGTGGTTGAGAGGTATCATCATTATCATTAACTTCCAGAAATTTTTTACACTTATTCTTTGATTTCTTCTGTGATCTAATGGTTGTTTAGGAGCACATGGTTAATTTTTCAGGAGCTTTTCCTTTTCCTGAAATTTCTTCTGTCATTGATTTCTATTTTAATTGCACATTGGTTTGATAGCATGCATGGGGTGACTTCATTATTTTATTCAATTATTTTCTATTTACTTAAGCAGGCTTTGTGGACTAGTACGTGACCTATTTTGGAAAATGTACCACATGCTTTTGAAAAGAATGTATACTTTGTTGTAGAGGGGTATTTATTAAGTCTATGTGTTCAGGGTGTGGTTCAGCTCTGAAATTTCTTTGTTTTTTTGTTTATTTAATTTATCCATTTGTGACAGTGGGGTGTTAAAATTCCCTAGTATGATTGTGTTAATGTTTATTTGCTCTTTTAATTTCAGTGATTTTTGTTTTATGAAGATAGGTGCTCCAGTATTCAGTTCATATATCTTTATCAATGTTATCTCTTCTTCTTGGATTGTTCCCTTAACTAGTATGTAGCAACTGTCTTTTTCTCTTCTAATCAGTTTTTAACTTGACATTTACCTTTTACTGTTTACCATGTCTGATATAGAATTGCTACCCCTGCTTGTTTTTGGAGTCCTGGTGGATGATATGTTGTTTTCTATCCTTTAATTTTTAGTATATGACTATCTTTTTGGATTATAAGAGTTTTTGGAATGCAACAGGTTGTTGGATTCTGCTTTTTTATCCAGTCTGCCAGCCTGTGTCCTGTTAAAATTGAGACATATTATTGAGATGTGTTGGTTATTTATTGGCTAGTTGAGAAAAAAGAGCATAATACCTGTTTGGGGTCTCCCTCTAGCCTAGAGAATAAATCCATATCTATAATGTAAGCATCATAACAGCCCAAGTCTTGATCCACAGTTAATGTGAGCTAAATGTGATGGCTGTATCTCTCCTACTGGTGAAAAACAGCATTCATCAATAATTTTATAGAATCAGTTATCTAAAGCACAGTGGATAGGGGACTGGATAATGCCAGAGATGGGAGGAGAAAAGAAAAAGTTTCATGTTTTTAAAGTCCTCAGCTCTGTGGTATGGGAAGGAGGAAATGGTAGAAGGGGCAGCATCAAGGGATCCTATTAATGTTAAGGGTATGTTGTTATATATTTAGAAAGGAATAACAGGGAAGACTGGGTAAAAAATTGGTAGTGGGAAATGGAGATGTGAAAGGATTCTATGATATAAGTATTAGAAAAAAAATTTAGGGAGACAATTGAGAAGGTGGAGAGGAAGGAAAAGTAAAACTGAGAATGAGTAAAACAGGAGAGAGGTCAGGCAAAGAGGTATGAGTAAAAATAGGAGGGATAGTAACAGACAAGGGAGAATTCCCTTACACTCTATAAACTATATTAAGAGAAATAAGGCAAGAGTAAGTGAAGCACCCTTAACATGCTTGTGAAAGAAAAAAGTGTAAAATAATGAAATAAAAGTGTAGAGGGAAATATAAAGAAGGAAGAAAATAACAAAGAATAAAAAAGTAAAAAAGTTTAAAAGTAAAATAAAATTTAAAAATAAAAAATAATATAATCAAAGAATAGTAAAAGAAAGTTTTCTACTGTTTTGAACAGGTGGTTCCTTTCCTCAGGCTCTGATGAAGAGCAGAGCTCAGTCCATGATGTGTCTTTGTTCACACTGGAAGTCTAAGGTAGCTGTCTACCCCCAGAATGGTGCTGGTTGTAGAGATTTGCTTACAGTGGGAACATGCGCCAATGTGAGCTTCCAATCCTGTGTGACTCAGGCTGAACCTGGCCTCTGTGAGGAGCTGGGTCTGTGAACACCAGACGTTGCTTCTCAGTAGGACACCCCTACTCTGCTCTCCAACAGCTGGCATTCTCCCCTAAGTGTGCTTCCCTCATCCACTCTGGGAACTTGGCAGTGTGAAGCAGCCAGGGAGTTGTTCTAGGACCCGGGTTCAAACACCCAGACCTTCCACACGATGGCATACCTGCCAGCTCCTGTTCTATGCGACTGTGTCCTCTGGCACTTGTGGCACTTGTACTGCAGTCACTCACTAACTGTTGACTCTGGAGGGCCACTTGGGAAGCAGTGTCTCAAGTTCTTCCTGCTGCATAAGATTCTCCAACTGCATAAGAGTGTCCTAGTCCCAGGTAGCTCTCTTCTCTGTGAACAGAAAGTTGTTGTCAGTTTCACTTTGCTTCTGGCAGCTACCCATATGGTTTCTCCTCCACAGCATGCTCTATTTCTTTCTTTTCTTTTCCATTAAGTTCATTGGTACATTGTAGGTATACAATATGATGACATTCATCATTGGGAATTTGTATCTTTACATGATACATCTTGATTCTTATTTTTTCCCCATTCCCCTGCCCTCCCTATTTACAAAGAGTTCTGTATCACATGGTCCTATTTTCTTCTCCTCTGTCAGTTTCCCCATGGGTCCCATGATCCCTCTACTCACTTCAATTCCTCTCCAAGCAATTGTTTACCAGATTCTAGACACTTTATCCTGGAAAAACTGAGTTGCTGGCCTTCACTGCTCCCCCAAAGTTTTCCCTTAGAAACGCTTATTTTTAAAAGACACCAAAAGAAAAAGATACTAGAGAATGGAAATAAAAACCCAAACTGTCTTAAGAATCAAAATCGTGGGCTTGGACACTGAAGCCACCTAAATTATTGACAAAGAAGGGAAAATAAAGAAAGGCTGTAAGTGAGGTATCAATGAATGTGAAGCAATGATCAGGAAAAAAAAAAAAAACTGTTAAGAGTGGTAGAGTAAAATGGCATGATCCCAAGTGGAGAAGCAGAGGTTACTGAATCCAGAAGTTGCCTTGGAACTCATGTGAAAGTAGACTGAATTACCTCTTGGTCCCATAGACAGCACTATTCATGCTCCTGGAAAGACAGTATTCTACATAAAAACTAAGATTTAACCCAAACCAAAATAAAACAAGGTATTCTGTCATGAAATAAATATTATAGGGCACTTTATTTTCCATGAAACAGGGACCCTAGATGGAAAGCAGAAAAGACTAGAGGAAGAAGAATACAGAAATGCTGAGCTAGGGACAGAAGACAAAGTGTGATGGGAGTGACAGGTCTGCGTCACTCCAGTGCCTTACATTTTAAGCAATAGACAAAGGCAACTGGGATGTGGGACACAGAGAATTGCTTGGCCTACACATTCCAAAACACAATTCCCAGAAGTTAAATTGGACTCTACTATGTGTTGAATCTGGAGTACCCCAAAGACTTGTGTGTTAAAGGTTTGGTGCTCATCTTGAGGCATTATTGGGAGGCAGTGGGAACTTAAGGGAGTGGGGTCTAGTGGATGGAAGTTAGGTCATTGCAGACATGCCTCTCAGCAGATATTGGGACCCCAATCCTGTCCTCTCTTTACTCACTGACTCCCATGAATGAGGAGCTTTGTTCCATGGCCTCCTCCCTGCCGTGATGTTCTGCCTTAATGTAGGTTCAAAGCAATAGAACCAAGCATCCATGGACTGAAACCTCTGAAAATTGAGCAAAAAATAAATCTTTTTATATGTTGATTATATTAGAAGTTTTTTCCACAAAGATAGAAATCTAATAGACACACAAGGACCTCCATTTTCAAACATACATATCTTATTGGAAGTTATTCATAAATGTCAAGTAAATGATTGAATGAATGTATGAATAAAGCTATCTAGAAATCAAATAGTACCAAGTGCTGGTTAGGCTGCAGGGGAAAATGCGACTCTTCTATATTATTGGTGGGAACGTAAACTAGAATAACACCACTAAAATAAGCTTGGAGATTCCTCAAAAAAACCTTAGAAGTAGAAATTTCATTCATCCCAGCTGCTCTTCTTCTAGGTATCTTCCCAAAAGAGTTAAAGGCATCATTTTACAGTGATATATGCATATCCATATTTGTAAGCAGCACAGCTCATAATTTTAAAAGCACTCTAAATTTTAGAAGCACTCTAGATGTTCATTAACTGTAGTACAAGTAAAGAAATTGTGGTATTTATACACAATGGAGTACTACTCTGCCACAAAGAAGGATAACTTTGAGTCATTTGTAGGAAAATAGATGCACCATGAGACAATAATGTTAAGTGAAGTAAATCAGACACACAAACTTAAATATCAATTGGTTTTCTCTTACATGAGAAGCCCAAAGTACAAATAATTTAAAAATAAAAATAAATGATAGACAATAGGAAACAGGGAAACAGATCTTTTGCAAGTAGGATGGGGACCGAGATATGGAAGGGAGAGGAAGTGGAAGTAAAAAGAACTACTATGTGGCATGTCCATATACCAACTCCCCACAATGAGTATAATCATTTATGTATTGCAAATGTACTAATAAAAGTTTAATTTTAAAAGGTTAATTTTAGAGCTTGAAGTGATGACAAAATAGAGCTGAGTAATGATTATACAGTATAGCATATTGAAAATTAAACTGAGGTCCCGAGGTTGCCAGACGTGCTGAAAACACCGAATCAGCCCGCTCCCCAGCAGCAATCCACTGGACCAATCCCTGCTCCTTTGGCCTCTTCTCTGTACAGCCACCTGGTTCCACACTACAAAGATGCAGAGGACACCAGACCACCAGACCACTCTACTGGAGCTAATCGAGTTCTCAGCATTTAAAGAATTCCTGCCCAGAGGTAGGGGCTTCTGAGCCACTGTCCCACTGCTAATGATCCAGAGGAAGGGGTTTCCAGGCCACCAACCATACTGATGCTTGCAGCCCAGAGAAAGGGGCATTTGGGGAAACATCCATAGCGCCGCTCCTGGCCCCTGGCATCCTCTCCCAGCTCAGAGCAGGTGACCCACGCGGGCGCCAACAGCACGCCCCCGCCACCACAGTTGAAATGAGAAAACACATAAATAAGTCTCAAAACCAGACTTCCAGATCGCCTACAGCAACCCCAAAGGGAAATGAGACAGAACCCTCTGATACTCAACCACCTGGACCCACTGAACTGGCAACAAAAGGGGATCTGGACAAAATGAAATCAGAAATAATTTCTCAGATAACAGCAGGGATTATGGCCATAGTGCAAGACATGATTAATAAATCTACAGAGGAGCTGAGCAACATAATGGAATCCCAACATAGGAAACAAATGGAATCCATTGAAACAAATGCAAATAGATTTCTAGGACATGAAAAACTCCATTGAAAGTCTACAAAGCAGAATGAGCTAATGTGAGGACGGAATTTCAGATATAGAAGATAAGATTATAACTAATGAAAAGGAAAAGAAAAATTGTTTCAAAATTATAAGGGAACATGAGAAATCAATCCAGCAGCTGCTACACGATGCAAAGAAGAATAACATAAGACTGATCGGAGTCAATGAAGAAACAGGAGAGAGTGCAGATGACATAAAAAAAACTCTTCACAGAAATAATGAAGGAAACTTCCCAAGCAGGGGAAAAGAACTTGACATACAGATAAGTGAGGCATATAGGACTCCAAATAGCCTTGATCAAAAACAATTTACACATAGGGATATAATTGTTATGATTCCAGAAACTCAACAGAAGAACAATGTTCTACAAGAAGTTAGAGAAAAGAAACAAATCACATACAAAGGAAAGCCCATCAGAATCACAGCAGACTTCTCAACACAAACCATCAAGG
>NW_004624810.1:6721789-6740627 GCF_000247695.1 Heterocephalus glaber | reverse complement strand
ATTAGATGTTTTATAGTAAGGACCAGCACACAAAAAATTTTGCATGGTATGTGTTGATCACATCATGTTTATATCTTGCAAGATTTGTCCAACTAGCTAAAAGCAGGGACAGATCTTACTATATATACAATATTATTGGCAACCAAAAATATGATGTGGATTTAGTGGAAGTTGTCTCACTGTCTAAAAGATTTCTTTTGAAGGAAAGAGTTTCTTATCTCATTTCCTTACTCTCAGATTTATAATGTCTATTCTCAATTACTTTCCTTCAACTTGTACTTGGCATCCCCCTGACATCATCAACAGGTCATTTAGTCACAAACTAACCTTTCTAACTCTGCTATGACTCCAAATTATATCTTTCTTCCTAGTAAAGAAAAATCAAATTTTGTCATCAGTTTCTAGAATGATTTGACACTGAAATGGGTGTGGTGCCATCTCTATTCTCTTACCTGTGTTCCATAACTCTGTGAGTTGCCTCCTTAATGTTAGAACACATTATCCAGACTCCAAGTCTAAAACTCCAGAGTGACTCATGGGGAAGGCTTATTCCCCTTTCTCAAATGTGCAATGTGACTTTGAAGGCATTTTATCTCTACCTGCCTCAATTTCATCAGAATAACACCTGTTCCAAGCCTTCTCAACTCATCTCACTTCCTCCTCTCCCTTCTGGAAATTGTGGGCAAACAACCAAACTGAGACCTGCTGCAGCCCAATTTCCAACTGAAATTTCCAAGTGCAAAATTAGTGAGCCTCTTTGCTCCCTGAAATAAAGCAGTATCACAATGGAATGTTTAGAGACAAGTGAAATAATGTTTTAACCTCAGAACTTTCAATCCATTTAAAAGATACTTTGTAGTAGAAATAATAAAAGCATCGATGCATTGATTCTGTAAATTAGACCAAGTGCAGGTGGCACTGTTTTGGCACCAAAAGCTGGGTAGCTTCCACTATCAAGTAGCATGAAAAATTAAGAAAAAGTGCACAAAAGGAAGCAGACATCCTGAGGGCTATGCTGACAGTTTACTACTGCTGCACCTAGGAATCTTTCAGTCATTTCATAACAGAGTTTTGAACTTTTATTCTTAGCAAAAGCTTCCAAATTCTGTATGCCCTATAATGCTGTGCTCCTTAACTAGTTTGAAAACCTGTAGTTGTTTAAGATTAAGCTGACTCATTTGAGCAAGATTGAGCAGGAAAGTTGAAGAAATGGCTACATGTTATTACTTTCTCATTTATTTAATTTTACCTTTTGAGTAAATCATGATGCTAATACAAAAAAAAAAAAAAAAAAAAAAACCTCCCCATAGTATAGAAGTAGCTTCTTTAAAGCAGCTAGGAGCTGGCTTTATTTCTTTGGACATAGCAATTTCATGTTTGAGCAGTCCTGTTGATGTTTAGAAATTGAGCACAGACTCCCTGGGAGGTCACCATACTCCGGATAAAATCTGCAGGGTCAGTGATGAAAAAAGGCATCATAAGAGACCCATTATAATATGTTATTAATGGGGTTTGGCATTTGAGCAGCTCTACTTATTGTCTAGAGGAATTTTGTATGTGTTTAACAAAAATCTGAAAAAGAAAGAAATATGTATGTATCAGAACAGTTAGCACTGTGTTCAGAATTTGTCAGTATGCTCAAGAGTTTGTTAGGTAATAAGATCCTATGCACATTTCCTCTTGCAATATGAAAAATGTCAAGACTGATCACATTTCATTAATTGTCTCTGTGCATTCTCTGAATAATGTGGCTGCTTGACTGTTGCTTCCCTTACTCTAATCAGTTGTTTTTACTGTAAGTACAAAGAGGGAGGATGTATTCAAGGCTGCTTCAGAATCATAGGAAATGGCTTATATTGGTTACAACTATCACTTCCTGAAGAGTTTATGAGGGTGCTTATTTCTGAAAGTTCTTTCATCAGCTCTTGATGAATCCATGTATGTTGATACTTTATATGATTTTAGAGCAAAACTGCTTAACTTTTTATAGTTTCTACTTTTCTCTGTAGTTATTTGTCCTTCAATTGAGGGCTTTGGGGAAGACACAAAATTAAGTCGCTATAGTTTGACTCTGTGCTGGAAAGAAATGATTATGAATTTTTGTGACGTTCCCATTCTGTTGATGAAAACCATGAGTTATAAATCTAAGGACTCTATTTTCCTAGAAGGACCATATAGATTTTAATCTTTCCTAATTATTATTAGATGTTTTATAGTAAGGACCAGCACACAAAAAATTTTGCATGGTATGTGTTGATCACATCATGTTTATATCTTGCAAGATTTGTCCAACTAGCTAAAAGCAGGGACAGATCTTACTATATATACAATATTATTGGCAACCAAAAATATGATGTGGATTTAGTGGAAGTTGTCTCACTGTCTAAAAGATTTCTTTTGAAGGAAAGAGTTTCTTATCTCATTTCCTTACTCTCAGATTTATAATGTCTATTCTCAATTACTTTCCTTCAACTTGTACTTGGCATCCCCCTGACATCATCAACAGGTCATTTAGTCACAAACTAACCTTTCTAACTCTGCTATGACTCCAAATTATATCTTTCTTCCTAGTAAAGAAAAATCAAATTTTGTCATCAGTTTCTAGAATGATTTGACACTGAAATGGGTGTGGTGCCATCTCTATTCTCTTACCTGTGTTCCATAACTCTGTGAGTTGCCTCCTTAATGTTAGAACACATTATCCAGACTCCAAGTCTAAAACTCCAGAGTGACTCATGGGGAAGGCTTATTCCCCTTTCTCAAATGTGCAATGTGACTTTGAAGGCATTTTATCTCTACCTGCCTCAATTTCATCAGAATAACACCTGTTCCAAGCCTTCTCAACTCATCTCACTTCCTCCTCTCCCTTCTGGAAATTGTGGGCAAACAACCAAACTGAGACCTGCTGCAGCCCAATTTCCAACTGAAATTTCCAAGTGCAAAATTAGTGAGCCTCTTTGCTCCCTGAAATGCCCTTTGCCCCAGACACTTTGCCTTTATGTCATTAAACACATGACAAAGTCTCCAGCAGGCATTCTGGCCACATCCCCCATTGCCACTATTCAGGCCAGGGCAGACAAAAGGGGGCAGTTCTGAATGAGATAATACACACCCAAAGTGCTTTGAAACCCCGAAGACAGATGCTTTATGAATACTAGACATTACTATTATGTACTCTATTGCTCCCTGTCACGACAAAGTCTGCACAGGTCGAACATCTGCAGCTTCAGTGTACTCTCACAAATGTATTTTTACTTTTTCAACCTGTTGTCCATTAAATTCTTGCTAATATTTCTGGTTATTCTGGGGCTCTTTATTTAAACACTTAGTTAATATTGGTACTTGTCACTCTTCTGTCTTTGCAGATATCACTTAGCATTCTTTACAAATTAGCAACACAATTAAACAACACTGAATACCCAGTTTTGCCCTTCTGTGTACCACCTCATTTTTAGATATGTTAAAATTTACCCTACTATTTAAAAATCAAATTAATAAAACCATTATTCCACTCTCAATCCTCCCCTAATCAATTTGGGTTAGATTAAAAGAGCTAAGAGTTTACAAATGTTTTGTCAATATTTATAGGTAGTATATTCACTGGGCTGTTCATGAGTTAATTTTGTGTTCTATTCAACTATAGACCTTAAAAATATTTTATGCTTAGAAAGAAAATTATTATCCTATACCATTTTTTTCTCCAACATTCTCATAGTTGAAGTTTGCATTAATATCATTCCATTTCTTTTACTAAGGATTGAAGAACTTGATCTCAAAAAAACAGAAAACAAAATAGCTTGCTAAAAATAAAAATCTTTTAGTGATTATCAAATAATTTGATGCATTTTTAAATTAATTAACTATATTCCGGCAGGCTTTTTGAGAACTCTTGTTTGGGGGCAATTAAAAACAGATTCTGGTTTTTGCGTTTAACCTTTGTTTCCCTATGAGTCAAGGATAGTTTATAAACATAGAAGCACAAGGGAGCACTTTAGTCCCATGTCAGGTCTGATCAAGAAGAGCAATTTCCTGACTTCTCAGCTAGCTTACATTCACTCTTCCCTCTGCTGGAGCAGTTTTCCTTCCACACAGCAATACTCTTAAGTATCAGTGAGTTAATATTTCTAACAATTAGAAGCCCTGCAATAAGTGCATTGTACCAAAATCAGTGATCACTTTGCAATATCTAAACCTTTTATTCTACCACTCTTTTAAGAGTCACCTTCTAAGAGCTCTTTATTCCATTATTCAAATTCTTCTTGATAGTCAAATGCCTTAAGATTCAATAGGCTAATATTTTGGCCATCTACAATAGAAATCTGTGTTTCCCATATGTTGCAGGACCAGATGGCTCAGGTTGGTCTTTTATTTGTCAGGCGCAACATAAAACACTTCTCTCTCTCTCCCTCCCTCCCTCCCTCCCTCCCTCCCTCCTTCCCTCCCTCTGGGTTTTAACAAAGGCCATCCAGTTTACCAATCCCCTACCCCCCACACACACACTCCAGGGTTTGACAACAGGCTGAACCAAAAGATGAGCAACTTCTCAGCTGCTGGCCTCCAAAGGCACTCTCAGCATGGTTACCCCCCACTTCTGTCCCTGCCGACTTTTTATGCAGGCCCTGGATTGAGAACCTGTTCAGCTGGGCAGCATGTTAACTCCTTTAACCCATTCCTGCCCAGCTTAGTTGTATCAGGCTCATACCTCTTTATGAATAAAACTACTACTTTAGGGAGTTTGCACTGAGCACTTACACCTGCCTCCCCCATTTTGCATCTTAATTTCCCAATCCTGATGCAAAAAGAATTAAGAGGAGCTAATAATTTCTGTGCACCTGCTATATACCAAATGCTGGGTTAGGTCCTTTCAATAGTCATTCTATCAGTTAAGACACAGAACAACCTAAGAAGAGGTGTGATTATTCTTATTACACAGAAAAGTAAGATGAGGCTCAGAGATACTAAATAACTAGTCAAACATCTAAAAAGTGGTGAAATAAGATTGCCAGTCAGCTATATCTGATTGCAATTCCATACAGACAGCTCCCCTGAGACAGTCTGAACTAGAAATATACACACACACACACACACACACACACACACAACCATTAAGTGCCTACTTGTAACAGATGCTGACAGAAGCTAACCATTCAAGAATCAAAGTATCAGGTCTCAGATTTCAAGGGTAACAGAAATAAAAACGAAAATACATCGCTCAAATACAAAGTGATAAATCATGTAAAATATGAACACATGTATGTATACAATATATACATATACATATATTGTTGGGGGACATACAAAAGGGAATAATGACACTTTCCCTGAGGTAGGGACAGAGTGGTTGCTGTCTTCAAGTCTGTATCATCCTTTACGTACATGTTCTAATAGCACACCTTTCCCTCCTAGTTGTGGCAGATACTTGCTAAGCTCAGCATATTACTATACTGGGAGTAGGCAAGTAACTCAAAACATCTTGAGGAGCATAGAGAGCCAATTAAAAGAAATAGCAACTTCAAAGCTGGAGGAAATATTGGAAAATACATTGTCCAATGCCACACTTTATATATAAAGCATCTATAGCAGAGAAGGTAACCCAGAGAAGTCCTTCCCTAGGGGTAAATATCTGAATGAATATACAAATGTATTCTATGATGCCTATGTATCAGATGTTTTTCTAGGTATGCTAGTAATTAAGTGATTAATTCTCCGTAAATTTACCCCTGCACATTCTGTTGTGTGCCATGATATCCTTCCATACTAAATTTTCTTTATTGTAAAATAGAAACTGGTATGGATTTCCAGACTGGATCATCTCAGTGTCTAGCACTTTTCTGAGAACTAAAACTACAGAAGAAAAGGAAGATCCGTTTTCTATTATTACAGAACTCATAGACTTTGGGAAGACAGATATTACTCAACTGATTATAAAATAACAATGTAATTGCATACAGTGATAGTGACATTGAGAAAAAAATGCATCTAGCAGTGAGTAATTAGAGCACTCACTGGGTCATTACAAAGGGCTTCCCAGAAAAGGTGGCATGCCAGGACAGACTTGTTCCAGGGGCTTCTTGTGTCAGTATCTGCGCAGGAAAGAAAGCCTGGACTATGGAACAATGTAGGAGATGAAATACAACCAATAGGGCTAGAGCCAGAAAGTAATTTTATTTCCTTTTATCTATATTATGACAAAAAAATTTGGACTTAGGCTTCATAAATCCAAGCTGAATAAAGTTTTTAATGTGATGAGACCACCTTTTGTCTTTAGGATGCCTGAGCCTGGTTTGGAAAGGTACATACCAGAAATGTATGTTTTCATTTTTTTTCCAAGGTCTTTTCCTTGATATGATGTCTTTTCCAGGATCTTTAATTGTAACATAAATCATGCATTCTATTCCAAAAGCAATGCCAATATGTGACTGCATGTGATTATATGATTTTATTATGATTTAGAGAGGATAGCATATTTTTGAAATTTTTCAAATGCTTATCAGAACATATATAAAATTTATTTTTTGGAAAGTTGTTTTGGGAAACAGTTATTTTACATGAATAATTAAAATATGCCCTTTGAAATTTCTCTCTCTCTCTCTCTCACACACACACACACACACACACACACACACAATTTGAAAGATAGCATACAATTGATTTTAAAGTGAGAATAGGCATTTAGAGAAAGTAGAAAAGACATATGCCTTTATGCTTGCTTCCTGTTTCCATCAGGAAGGAAATGTTTCTTTTTTTATATATTTTTCTCCACTTTAGCCTTATTTCAGACATTTATCACCCTTTTTTGTCTGTACCTATAGACATCCACACATCACACATCCCATTCTACACACAGCAATAATTATAAACTCTAGTTTTATATTTTAGTTTCCTTTTACTACAAAGTCAGGTGAATCTATCATGTCATAAAAGGCACATTTTTCTTTCTTCTAAACTTGATTCTAATGGTATCTTGCATCTGATAATATACATGGAATAATTTTGATTCCTTTGCATTTACTTAAGCATGCTTTATTGGCTATCATGTGGTCTATTTTGGAAAAAGTCCCGTAAGCTGCTGGGAAGAATGTGTATTCTGTTGTCATTGGGTGGAAATCTGTGGTATATAAGTACATTTGCTCAAAGGTTTGGTTCAATTCTGCTATTTTTTTCTTTGATTTTTGTCTAATCTGTGTATTTGTGAGAGTGGAATATTGAAGTCCTGCATTACAATTATATTGATGTTTATCAGATTTTCCATGTCCATTAAAGTTTGTTTTATAAAGATGAATGTGCATATATGTTTATAATTGTTAGCTCTTCCTGTTGAATTTCCCTTAACCAATATGTAGTGACCTTCTTTGTCTCTTCTAATCATTTTGACTTAACATTCACTTTGTCTAAAATTAGGATAGCTATTCCTGCTTTTTTCTGGGTTCCTATTTCATGGAATATTGTTTTCCATCATTTGATTTTTAATTTATAACTTTTTTCCAAATTAAACATGTTTCTTGCATTCTGCATATCTTTGGGTTTTGTTTCTTGCTCCATTCTGTCAATGTTTACCTTTTGATTTGAGAATTAATACCATTCAACAATGCACATTGAGAATTATTGCTGAAAGGTATTGACTTATTCTTGTCATTGCATTATTTTCCTCCTGGTGAATTCCTTAATTTTTTCCTTCTACTTAGCTGATCACTTTGCCATGTGTAGTCTTTCTGTTTGACTTACTGGTATTGTTGACTTCATCGTCTTTCTAGGGTATCATCGGGAACTTTTTGTAATGCTGGTTTGGTGGCCATGCATTTCTTGAGGTGCTTCTTGTCATAGAAATACCTAATTTCTCTATCAATTTTGAAAGAAAGTTCTGCAGGATATATAAGGCAGGAGTGGAAGTTCTTAACTATTAGGGCTTGAAACCCCTTCTCTCCCAGCCCTCTTGGCCTTTAAGGTTTGTGTTGAAAAGTCTGCTGTGATTCTAATGGGTTTACCTTTGGTGCTTTTTCCTGATAGCTTTTAAGGTTTTATCCCTGTGATGGTTTGGAATGGAGAGGTTGTCTTTTGATCGTGGCTATTTGATGTTCTGTATGACTCACTTATCTGTGTGCTTATTCTTTTCCATATATTTGGGGAGTTTTCTGCTTTTATTTTTGTGAATATGATTTTATGCCCTTTGTGCTCTCTTCTGATTTGTCACTTATTCCAGTTATTCTTGTATCAATCTTCCTTGTGTCATCAAGCAGGTTTTGAATTTATTTTTCATGTTTTCTTGTTGCTTTTAAGGTGTCTTTGTAGTTGGTCCTTAAAGACATCCCTGTCTTCCATTTCTGAAATTCTGTCCTCACATTTGTGACTTCTGCCATGCATACTTTCAACATAATTTTTAATCTCCTGAATTTCTAATTGTAACCATTTCATGGACTCTAATTCTTTGCTAAACTAGCCCTTCATGTTTTATATCATTTTTTTTAGCTTTTCATTAGTGTCTTCTGAAAGCTCCTTGATCATTTTGGTTTTTGTTACCATTATCAGTTTAGTTATTTCTTCTCTGATCCCACTGAGCACCTCTGTGATCTGTTTTCTAACCTTCTCTGTTTTCCATTCAAGTAATTTGTGTGTGTGGCTTATGCTAATGTTGTTTTTAATCCAAAATTCCTAATATGACTACATAATAGATTTAGCTTAGGGAGATTTTCTTTTTTAAATTCTGATACATTAGACCTGCCTCTAAACCAATTAAATCAGAATCTTTTAGAGTGGAAATTTTCAAAGCTCTCAGAAGAGTCTAATATTCACCAAGCATGAGAACAGCCAACTATCTCACTATTGCTCTTTTCCATATTCCATATGCACTCTTCTTATTTTAATATTTAAATGATATTGCTACTGGTTTGAATGAAGGTTATAAGTAAAGAAATCTCTTTGAATATGATTTTGGATGTAGTAAGTTCATTACAATTTAAAAAGGTAACTTGAAAGAGTAATTTGCTCTTCATTAAATATCAAGTATAATTCTAAATATTTTCAATATGACTTTCTATCTTGAATATTATTCAAAGTTTTCTTTCATTCAGAGCATCATTAGATATACTCATGTTGTACTTACTATAGAAGATTTCTGTTGGATGGTGTCCATATCAGTCTTTGCTCACTAAAGAAACAGATCAGATAGATGATAGATAGATAGACAGATAGATAGATAGATAGATAGATAGATAGATAGATAGATAGATAGATAATAGATCATATATATTATATATAGTATATATATATATATATATATATATATATATGGATTTACAAGGCAGACTTACAATGGCTGCCTGCAGAGTCAGGTGTGGAAGAGTGCAAAAGGGTCGACTGTGTACTGGAGCGCCAAAAGATCCAACTAAAATTTGAGGAAGTTGTGGAGCTCACTGTAGTGTTCCATGCTACTCTGTATCAGGAAGCTGAAGGCTCTGTGCTGGAAGGCTGAGGAATCTGTATGGGAAGGCTAAAGAATCTTCCCTGGAAGGCTGACAAGCCTGTTCTGGAAGCCAAGGGATAGACATCCAAGGCAAAGATGAAGACTGGAGAAGAAAGTGAAATGAGTCTTCCTTCTTCTTTCCCTTTTTTATTCTATTAATCAGTTGGGCATTTCTTACTCAAGTTTAAATAAATGTTAACTACCACAGTCTCAGAGAACAGGCACAGAATTTATGTGAGGCTGTGAAAATTAGGCTTAAAAGCATTCTACATTTGTGGTGGGAATATATAACAGTACAACTTCTATGGAAATTCCTCAAAGAGCTAAAAGTAGAAATCCATTTGACCCAGCTATTCCCTTCTAGGTATCTTCCTAAAAGAGTTAAATACATGATATTATAGTGATATACACATACCCAAGTTTACAGCACCACAACTCATAATAGCTAAATATTGGAAGCTGCCTATATGCAAATCAACAGTTGAACAGACAAAATGTGGTATGTGGTATTTATACACAATGGAGTTCTACTGTGTTATAATCAATTATAAAGTTGAATCATTTGCAGTATGCAAATAAATGCACCTTGAATCAATAATGTTAAGTAAAATAAATCAGATGCCCAAGCTTAAAAATTATATAGTTTCTCTTATATGAGAAACCCAATGTACAAGAAGCAAAATAAAAGATAGATAATAAGGAATGGGGAGATAAGTCGTTTGCAAATGAAAAGAAGACCAAGAGATGGAGGGAGTGAAGGGAAGAGAGAGAAAACAGACGTAAGACTAATATGTGTTGGGTCCATGTACCAACTCCTCATGATGAATGTAATTGTTATGTACTGCAAATATGTACTAATAAAAATAAAAATTAAAAATTGCTTTGGAAATTAAAGAACTCAAAACAAAAACAATCTGGCTGTTGGAGCAGCAATGAGGCAAGCAAGTCTTAACAAGAATGCAAAAATACATTCAGTCTCAGAAATGTTAAAGAACATGTAGCACTGAGCTTAGTTTTGAGCATAAGATTGGTGATTGGTCTATATTTACTGTGAGTAAGAATGGATAGACAAATAAAGAATCCATATTTCCTATATGCTTTGTCCTATAAAAACTCATGAATATTATAAAATAAATTAACCAAATGGTTATGAAGCACAAGAAAAAAACTCAATAGTATCAGCCATCAATTAAAACCATAATGTGTTAACACTTTGCTCCTCCTAAAGAGGTAAAATTAAGAATATGTACAATACAAGTATGGGCAAAGATTTTCAGCAACTGAAACTTTTATACACTGCTGACAGGAGCAGAAGATGGTAGAACCATTTTGGAAAATTCTTTGGCAGGTTTAATAAGTTAACTTAGTTTATGACTGAACCATTCTATGGCTAGGTTTTTACTTAAGTGAGAACACACTTGCATAAAATAGCTTGTACATGATTACTTATAGCACTTTTATTCACAGAAGTAAAATTTTTGAAATAATTCATATTCAGTTTTAAGATTGATAAAGGATTTATTAGTTTATGCATGCATTAGCTGATACACAAATGATTTTTTTGCAAAAATAATAAAATACATGGAAAAATGTATAAAAACAGAGCACAAAGAATAGGTGAAAATGGAATTATATTGTTGTAAACCACAATATTTTTTGAAGTTGTATAATATCTGTAAATGGATTATGACAATTTAAAATGCATACAAGTTTAGAGGAATTAGCAAAAAAATTGATAATATAATATATAAAGGAAATAAAAAGATAAAATAGAAAATTTAAATATTTGATTCATACAAAAAAGGAG
Organism: Heterocephalus glaber; assembly: GCF_000247695.1. Next base: position 6,729,360 of record NW_004624810.1, on the reverse strand, counting down.
GAATTGAAAACAGAAACTGATGCAAACCTAGAAAAGATGCTCACATGCTATACTTAAACCCAACTAAATAAATAATAACACTAAATGTAAATGGGCTAAATGCTTCAATTATAAGACAAAGATTGTTTAACTGAGTTAAAAAGCTGTGGAAAACTAAATGTGGGCTATCAAATTTGTAATAATTTATATGCATGCTACATATATAGAAACTGAAAGTTGGTATAAAGGGGAAGGAAAATATATCATATAAATACTAAGTATAAGAAAGCTGATAAGACTATATTAATGCTAATCAAAGAGTTTTATGGAGTTATAGAGAATATTAAAATGACAAAATGGTCATATCTTCAAGGAGAGATAATAATCCTAAATGTCTGTGTCTATTAATTGAGCATCTGAATACATGAAAAAAATTAATAAAACTGAGGCAAAATCATAGATAAATCATTTCTGAGTATTATAATAGTCATCTCATTAACTGAGGAGCAAATAGAAAAAATAATAAGAATATAACAAATTTAAATAATCAATTAACTTGACCCAATTGACATTATAGAACACTCTCCCAACATCTTCAGAATATTTTTCCCAAATACAAAATGTTCAAAGAATATAGTGAATGTTTATATTTTTAAAAATGTATTATACTAAAAGACACATTGCTATTGATGACCCTCCAAATATTCCCCCCCACTTAGAGCTTACAATTCATTGTTCTTGCCACTTTTTGAAGGAGTTCTGGAAATCCTCTTTTATGAGTGCTTCAAGAAGCACTGCCAAGGCTGCCTTAGTGTCCCAAATCAACTCAAAACATTTACCTTTCATGCTCATTTTAGCTTGCACAGTGCCAGATTCAGTGAATAAGGTGGATTGCCATAAACATAAACCATGAACTGGTTCAGAAAGTGCCAAGAATAATGGCAATGTGCCTTTAACAGTAATGGGTTCATTTAAATGTTCACCATATTTTTATCATATTCATATGCATAGAACATTCACCCAGATAGATCATATGCTGGGCTGCAAGAAAAAAGCCTCCTTAAGTATAAAACAACCTAAAGCATATATGATATTCTCTCTAAATACTTGGAAATTAAGTGATACATTTCTAAATAATGAACCAAAGAAAAAGCACACGGTAAATTTTTAAATATTTTGAACTGAATGATAATTGAATCAGAACATATTAAAATTTATAGGGTACATTCAAGTGTCACTTGCAAATAAATTTATTGCTTTAAATGCCTCTATCAAAAAAGGAGAAAAGCAAGAAAGTGGTTATCTAGCCTCTTCCTTGAAAGGATCTCAAATTTGAACCTAGTCTGGGTAATTTTGCCTCAAAATAACTCTGGAAATATAGCTCAGCACAAAGACCCTGTGTTCAATTCACTCTAAGAAGGAAAAATAAGAAGGAAAAAGGAAGGAGAAGAAGAGAAAAGAAGAGCAAATTAAGACTGTTAAAATACGTAGCAGAAATGACAGAAACTAAATAATAAAAATAAATGAAAATAATCAAATGTTAAAAGACAAATTGCTAAAAATCAATAAAGTAAACAACCAGCCTTTATAAATGATTGATAAAATTCATAAACTGTACCATGACTCATGAAAAAAAGAAAGAAAAGACAAATTACTAATATAAAGAAAGAAAGAGGAAACAATACAATAAATCCTATGAACATAAAAATGATAATGAATAAAAAATAAACTCAAGAACTTACATAGAATAGATAAATTCCTGCAAGACATAAATTGCTAAAGCTAGCACAAAAAATAGAAATTCTGAACAGCTCTACATCAAAGAAATTAAATTCATAATCAAAATCTTTCCACTGAGAAAACTACACATTCAGATGGTTTCAATGATAAATTCTAAAATATATTCAGGTTAAAAAACTATACCACTCTTAAATAATTTTTCAGAAAATACAGGAAGTGGGAATACTTCCATATTCATTTTATGTGGCCAATAAAACACAAAATCTATCAGTCATTAAAAAATTTAATTTCATATCATTCTCTTTATGAATATATGGACAAAAATCCTCTTAAAAATTAGTAAATAAAATCCAGAGATATATGTAAAGGACAACATCTCATGACAAATACAACTTATCTCAGGGATTAAAAGTTAGTTTAAGTTTGGAAAACCAAACTAATTCACAATATTCACAGAGTAAAAGAGAAAAATACTGTAGGCTGTTACTCAAAAAATAAATAGAACACATAAGCACGTCAAAATGTAATCAGTGATATTCACTTGTTGGGATGCTTGCAAGAAATCTTACCATTCTTTTTGTCTGCAGTTTCCTGTATTTCTCAAGCTTACTGCAAAAGCTATGTGTGATATTTCATAACTATATAAGGGTGTATGTGTGAAACCAATAAGGCATTTGAATATACCTCCAAAGTGAAAGCTAAGAAGAGCAGACACTTAGACTGCTGGTGTTAGAATAATGAAGGACGTTGGAGATGCCTGCATAACAAGGTCCACCAAGAGCAGCAGAATTGGGACAGGATCTTGGGTGGGATCCTCTATGGTTATCAGGGAAGTAGTTTGCCTTAAAAATAACTTGGGTTGCTGGAAAGTAAGTCCATTGTGGATTGTGGAACTACAATCTCTGCAGGTTGACAGGTATAAGGAAATGTAGATTGTTGCATCTTTTTGAATTGGATAAGCTCAATTTTATTGAACAAACTGATGATTTTAATTCTTCATAATATAAACCACCTTCCTCATTGTATTTCTCTGAACTCTCTGCCATGGAATGTGCCGCAGAGTGTACAAGTTAGATCCTCCCATGGCCATACTCTTCCTTTCTTTCTTTCTTTCTTTCTCTTTCTTTCTTTCTTCTCTTCTTTTTTTGGATCTAATGTCTTTCTTTTTTCTTTATTTTCTGAATAAAACTACAATGAGATACCATCTTACACCAGAGAACATTGCTGGCATCCATAGCTGTATTCTAACTTCTTAATTATTTCTAAAATCTCTGGACTACACGGCTGCTAATTTCTTTTTTTTTTCTTTACCTTACTTTCTTTCTCCTGTATTATCTTCTCTCATAAGAATATACTTTAATCAGAAGCTTTTAACATTTTTAGCAAAATCAAAGAGAAAGTTCTAATAAAAATCAATACTTTCCACAATCAAACCAATAACCCAAATTACAAATAATTAGGTTACATTTATTTTCAAATGAAATTTTAATGACAAATTTAGTTAAATTTATAAGAAAAAACCAGTATTGTTTTAAATCCTTAACTTAGAATGTCACCAGGGGAAAATTGTAAATATTTTCTGATGAGAGAAAGGTTGTGTAAATTTAACTATTGGTAGCTTTTGATCTTTATCTCCTAGAAAAATTATGTTATTTAGTTGCAAATTGAATTCCTTCTTAAAATACAGTCTACTTTTCTATTAGAAAATCGCTGAGAAAAGTAAAAGGACCTCTCAATTTGTGATAGTAAACTCTCCATTCCACTCATGTAAAGAACTTTATGATCATTACCATTTCATTCTTATTTATTCTGACATGCAGAATAAAAACTGATGATCTGCTTGCTATAAGACTTTTTTTCTATCAAAAACTGGACACATTACAAAACAATAGTGACATCGATTAATAGCATAACCTAACAGTCAATTCACCAATATTTTTACTCAGATTGAGCCAAGACCTTGAATCAGACAATCAGTGTCAGCTTTGGATGGTGTAGTGTTTCAAGAAAGAAGCAAAATTTAAAAGCCAACTACATTCCATGGAGCAGCATTTTCTGTAGTGCATTGATATGTAACTCTGACAGAAGCTCAGCATGCAAGACATTAATCTCAGCTTTCATGTAATATACTACTGATGCTCCAGGAGAATAAAATTAGGACTCTCATGTTATTCCAAACAGATTGAGAAATGTGCCAAGAGGAATTATACCTTAAAATCTTCTATTTTGTTTTCCATGATAGGGGCAAGAGGAGAAAAATATTGTGCACTTGGCTATAAAGCCATAATGAATATTTATTCAGCAAGTTTTTCTTTTAGAAATTGTATGTGAATTGGACGAGTAAAATGTTTCACTTTCTCATATCATCTTGCATGGTACTCAGATTGTGCGTGTGCATGTGTGTGTGTGTGTGTGTGTGTGTGTGTGTATGTCTTTGCATGCACTGTCACAACCTATCTGGCCAAGCGTGAACTGTCTCCAAAGATAAAGTGTACCTATTTTGAACTGGAGGCTGCATGCCATAATTTTTAGCTAACCCGTTTCCTTCTTAGGGAAAACAGAAATAAAAATATATTGTGCACACTTCATTGCTAGAGCCTTTGACCTCAGCTGCCTGTCTAGCTGAGACTGTGATGAACGCTTTGTGTCCCTTCATTTTTAATTGCTCATAAATTGTTATCCCACGAAACACAAAACTAGCCTTGTCCTCATTTTAGATGGGGTTGGAGGTCAGCCTAACAGTAATACAATTAAGGAGTGTCTTTGTGTGAGGGTTGTGGGAGTGAGGAAGGCAGGCAGGTTGCAGAAAAAGGGTAAAGAAATGCAGTCATCCTTTCTAAGGAAAAAATAAATTCCTACGTTTGAGCAAAAATATCACTCATAGAGTAAATCATGCTTGTTTGACAATTGTATCCAAAGTGCTTTGAAGGGCATTTCTGGACAGCTACAAAGGAAGTGAATTATATTACATTCCTGTGTTCAAACAAAAAAGCAAAAATGTGTTTTTGTGATTCATGATGTTGAGGATAGATTAATTCTGTGAAAAAAAAAATAGTCTGGTTTTCAAAGTACCATCTCTGCCCAAGTTGTTTTCAGAAGAGACTACATCTGTGAATTTAATGGCAGAAGTTAGCCCTGAGCTTTTTGCCAATCTGTCCTCACCCAGGTAGTAGCTCCTACTGATTTCTGCATCTCATATCCAATTCAAGTGCACCCTGGATCTTTTCTGTGGGTTTTGTAGAGTCAGTTATTGTTTTCAATTACACTTTCCTCCATTGCTCAGCAACTAAGATATGACCTTAAACAGTCATGTTTCAAATATCAGTGGACTAAAGCTTTGAATTTCTTTCCTCATTTGGGAAGACTGTCAAAAACAGAGTTGATTACACACTTTCTTTATTCTGCCTAAAAGGGTGTTTAAAGCCCAGCTAGTGGCCTATTGACTGATTTTATTATTTTGATTAAACCAAACCAGAAACAGCATGCTCTAAATGGAAAAAGAATTGAACTTATAGTAAGGCCACACCTTTTTTTTTTCCAGCTTTTTAAAACATTTCCTTTAATTTTAGACAAGTGGTTGACTTTCTTGGATATTTAACTTCTGTTTTCCAAATTAAAATATAGCTTCACTATTTACTTTACAAAAATATTACTTAGGCAAGAGAAGATTGTGTTGCTATATCTTTCTTCCTCAAATTAAAGATACAAAGTACATTTTGGGTGTTATTATGACTCTCTTTCTCATTTTAATTACTATTTGTTTCTTTTAATTGCATTTCCCACTACCTTTTAAAGATTTTGTTAAGCTTAGACAAATTCTGACCAACCAGATATTATTCCCAGCATTGACTCCCCTATTTATTACTTATTAAAGTTTATTTGTAGCAAGTTAATTTGTTTTTCCCCAGTACATACAATTTATACATTTTTCTGGTTTGGCTTTGTGGATAGAACAGGTTAATTTTATGCAACTCACTGATACATGAATTGGACCACCATTAATCTCCTACATACACTTTTGGGATATTTGTATCCCAGGCACTATTTTAGGGACTGAGAATAGAATAACAAACAAAACAGGAAAAAATTCTGTCCTTAGTGAAAGTGATATCATATTAATTTGACCACTTAGTCAAATCAAGGTCCCTAAACGTATAAGGAAACGTCTAAATAACACAATAGGGATAACAAAGGTTGGCTAATAAAATCACTTCATTAAAAAACAGGAACTTAGAACTACAAATTCTGCTATTCCCTACCTTTGGGATCTTAACCAAATCATTGAAGCTCATTTTCCGTATTTATAAAATGGAGAATTTGGTCTTCTCCAATTCTAAAATTATAAGGTTATTTATATCCCATGAGAGCAATAAGCCCCTACACCTCAGAGAGAGAGAGAGAGAGAGAGAGAAAATTATCATTATCTTGTGTTTCAAGATCAAGTATATTGTTACCTCTTGGCTAGAACAATGAAAATTATTTTTAGAGAAATTTTGTTTGTTTTGTTTTATTTTTTCTCCAAAAGTAAGTTTATTGCAGTAGCAAGTGATTCTGGTGCTTGACTTTCTAGATGTTGACAAAGCTGGCACTTTGTCACAAGAAGGAGGGCAGAACTAACTGGTTCATAAGATTCCCAGTGGTCCAAACAGCAGAAAAATCTGTTAGACTCTTGATGAGTGAATTGTTGGCTGAATTCAGCAGCACCAGGGTCTAAAACTGATCATCTGTGCCCTCACTAGTAACTGCTACTTGCCTGTAATAAGAATCACTACAGCTTTACATGCTACCAAAAATGATAATAATGACTCCTAGCTATCACAGAGAGTAGTTTTATTTTTTTAACATTATATAAAATCCTCCAAACTGAAAAAAAATCCAAATTACAGTATTAAATACCAGATTAAAAATTATACTTTCATCTAATACATTATGAATCGTATTGGTGTTATAATTTGTATTTTTATATTGCAATTATGTTAGAAATTAGAGAGTATATTCTGTTTGGCATTTCAGTCTGAAACAAAAGGCTTAAGGAAATCTTTAAGATAAATTTAAAATATTTTTGAATTGTGATTAGAACATAACTTTTATTTCATTTAATAAATTTCTCTTCCTCTAGCTACCCTCTTTTTGAAAGGTCTTCTATGGTCCTTTCTGGCTTTTAACTTTTCTGATGACTATAAGAAGGAGATTCATATACTACCATAGCCAGCAATGTCCGAGTAACACAATCAAGACAAGAATGAGCATATATCACGATCTGATACTTTTCTTTTCATTCTTGTAACTGACTATAATTTACAGTCACTATAATTTATGTCCGATGAAAGCAAGGGATGTTTCTGCAGTTTTATTCCTGCTGCTATATCTCCAGTGGTTTAAACAGTGACTAGGCCACAGTAGGTGTTTAATAAACATTTATTGGATGAATTAATACTGCTATTACTTCCTGAGCATAAGAAAGCACATTAAACATCTGTTAAGTCAGTGTCCAGATCCAAGGAGTTCTAACCCCTACTTGCCAGTCCATTCTTCAACTATCACAGCCCTGAAGTTGAGATAACCAAATTAGCTTTTTCATGTTCTACCTCAGAATGTACTTAGTACCTCATTTGACATGGCAACAATTATAGTTCAAATTTGATGTTTCAGTTCTGGTACAATCAATACCCTTTCCTCAGGCCAGTTTAGGTTTTCATCTATTCCACGGAGGAGCATACAAGACCCAAAATAGAAAAATCTTTAACAAATTGAATAAACATATTTCCTTTGAGGTTGAAAATCTTAATATTGCTTGTATATGATACCTGCAAAATGTGTTTGTTATTTACTAAATTATTTTTTAATTTACA
>NW_004624810.1:6682436-6697493 GCF_000247695.1 Heterocephalus glaber | reverse complement strand
AGGTGGTTGAGTATCAGAGTGTTCCATCTCATTTCCCTTTGGGGTTGCTGTAGGTGATCTGGAAGTCTGGTTTTGAGACTTATTACGTGTTTTCTCATTTCGACCTTGGGGGCTGGGCACGTGCTTTTGGGGCCCATGCGGCTCACCTCCTCTAGCTGAGAGAGGTGGGACAGGGGCCTTGAGCAGTGGTAAGGACGATAGCCTGGAAGCCCCTTCCTCTGGGCAGGGACCAGCTGGAGGGATGGTGGCTGGAAAGCCCCTTCCTCTGGACCAGAAGCAGTGGGCCAGAGGCTCAGAAGCCCCTACCTTTGGGCCAGGAACAGCAGGATGGATGGCAGCCCTGAATCCCCTTCCTCTGGGCCTGGAGTGGTGGGACAGACAGCAGCCCAAAAGACCTTTCCTCTGGGCCAGGAACGGTGGGGCTCCCCTGCTCTTCATGACTAGTCAGTTTCTTGTTTGACTAGTCCATTTCTGTCCCAACATCTTTTATATGAGTAGAGGCACCTTTAAAATGTTTACATAAAATTATGACCTGTGGGGCAATCATACAGCCTTTGAGGGCAGTGACCAATGTGGGAAAATAGAACCCTCCACAGAGCCACAACTATGTGTGGCATCCTAATGAGCCAACCCTCCAAGCAACTTAGGGCCTATTGCAAGATATTACTAATGAGTGAGATACTAAAGCTAGACTACCATCTTGCATCACTATACATAGGTAGTCTTTGTTAATTTTACCTGTTGTATTTGCTAAGGATGTCTAAATGTTTTACCTTTTTTATTACAGAAAGTCACACCCACCTAGAACCTTTGGAGAGAGGAGTCAAGAGATGAAACCTGGGATATTGTACAGTACAGATTAGATCAGGAAGGGAAGAATGTGAAGCACACTTAGGAAAGTATTTTAGTGTTTTGGGCAGAGTGGATGAGAAAGGCATGCACCATATTTAAAAGGAATATTGTGATTCTGTGCCTGGTCAGATGCAGGGAATAAAGTTAAAAGAAAAGTCAAAATCACTTCATGATTTTCACAGAAAGTGACTGTGGACAGTTCATGGTTTTTTTTCTATCTTTTTGCCAAGATTCCATGAGCAAGATTCCCTTCCTTTACTACCTTCATATAGACAGCCCTCACTTCTATATCACCTGTTGAAACTTTTTAAGTTCTATGGCCACATTTCTAGCTGACTGGAAGACAATATTTCTAGTGATTTTATCAAAAAAAATTCACTGGCAGAAATTAAAGTGGATGCCATTGTTCTCATATAAATCTGACTTTCCTTCTAGCTTCTTCATTTTTCTTGATACATCCTCCATTCTCCCTGTCACCTGTTTGCAGAACTTCAAAATGAGGTTCATTTTGTATGTTTCATAACATTTCTTCTTTTGCTTTTATGATTTTTCTTGAATTTGTATTTCTTTTTACATTCTGCCACCACCCTGATTTTGTTTTGATTACATCATTCCAAAATATTATTTTAACCTCTAATCTGTTCCATTGTTCATCCCCTCCCCAATTTAGGCCTATAAAGCTACCATGTAACCTTCTTAAAACAAAGCTATGAATCTACTGCTCTCCTTTGCCTAGTGAATATATGCATACTTTATATTCCTTGTTTGGCTTTGGAGGTCAGTCCTGTCTCTGATCTCCCTGCCTTCCTTAACTTATATAATTTTCTTACACGTATTCTATCTTATCTGAACAAGCATACAGAGTGATCTTTAAAAATTCATTAAATTTTCCCACTTCAAACTTTTTCTTACATGGTATTCAACTGCTCAAAATCAACTACCATCATTTTTGTCATCCTCTCAGGTCCAGCTCAAATACCTTCCCATGATGTTTTCAGAATCACTCCAGAAAGAAATCATTACTTGATTTATTCAATTCAAAACAGCTAGCCTTTATTTGAACCTTTATTATATGTTAGACACTGGTGAACCAAAGATGAATGAACTATGGTCCATAATTTCAGAGTCTCAATATTCACTATTGAAAACAAATACATAATTAGCATCAACTATTTGCTATTTTAATAATATTTATCAAGCATTTGTTATATGCCAGACACTGTTCTAGCTCTGAGAATGTAACAATAAAAAGGACAGGTCTACTAGTCTCATAGAGTTCTTTTTCCAGTTAAAAAGATAATAAACATTCTAGATGCATCAGCAAGAGCATAACCAATTGTAGTTAGTTTTTGCCAATAATTACAGTAGGGTACTATGATAGAGAGATATTGCATGGTTGGTATGGATAGGAAGGATAGTATTGTTTAACTTGGTAAGTGGAAAATGTATAGATGAATGACAGGACGCATAGGGGAAGAGCATTATAGACACAGGGAAGACTTGTTATGAAGAACATAAAGCCAGAACTTGTTTGACATCTTTGAGCAACTGAAAAGACTGCAGTTGGAGACATAAGGAAATGTGAAAAGAGTATTTCCCTAAAGCCACAAAGCTTAAAGTTGAAGACCTGAGGAATGCAAACCAATGATTAAACTATTACTTACTTTGCCAGCTTTTAACAGCTTACCATGCTCTTCTTGTAATTCTGTATGTGTCTGATGCAAGTTTATATATGAATTCATTATATTTTAAGACTAGACACTTTTAAAACAGAATTACAATTCCCTACTGAATTCCTTCATGAAGTTTCTTACATTTGTTTTTCTCCAGGGCTGGGGGTGAAACTGCTAGCCCTGCATTTTCTAACTAAGTGCTCTACCAGTGAGCCAAAATTTTTAAGATTCATATTCACCTCAGTCCTATTTTTGATAGTAGATGTTTAATCTACATAAACAATATGCACATGTTGATTATATCTAAAAGTTCAGTCTATGGTTTCAATTCTATAAGAAATCAAGACTTAACATGCTAGTTAGTGGTGCCCAATATATTAAAATAGAATTAACATTTATCTTGTCACAAATTTGTATAGTAACCCAGAGTCCTGTGAAAAGATGAGACTGCATAGTAATTTTAGTAGTACTCAAAAATGGAAGGAAGAAAATCTTTTGATCAGATTTACAACTGTTGTGTCCAAAAGCAAAAGTGATATCAAAATATTAAGTTTCTTTTAAACAAATACTAGAGTATTCTAAACATTATTTTTGCATCCTTCTAATCATATATGAACATGAGCATCTATTTATAATAGAGGAATTTTGCCTTTGCTTCAAGAAAATTGGGAATCTTAATATTTAGGAGGGAATAAGGTCTATTACTATATATCAATAATGCTAATCAACAGAGTGGGAGAGGAAAATAATAGTTTAGTTGAGCATACTACATGGAGTGAGCAGGAAGCTGATAAGGTTTATTGCTTTCAAATGTCAACTCTATTGGTAAAGAACATTCAGAAAACAGGATTAAATTCTTCTTCCATGCAACTGTGGCAAAGCTATACCTTTTAATTTCTCAAAATAAGGACTTTTTAAAAGAGGGTGTTTGTCTTCATGAAAATCAAATGATTGAGACAGCTGTCTAAAGTGAACTTTGAAAAGAGCAGCCCTAAACCCTCATAGATAAGGCTCAATTCTATTTCCAAATTCTAGGAGTAAAAGGAATCGGAAAGTCCTCTTTTAGATAGTTAACTTTGATGGTGTTATTAGGGCAGGCTTTGGAAAGAAATGCAGAGCATGGCTTGGCTTGTGGAACTTTGTCAGATGTGTTCATTACTGCCCTTTTTATCCCCTCCTCCACACTAGGCTCTCTCAGCAGGCCCAAGAGTCCCTTTTCCTTTCTCTGGCCCAGAGCCAGGAAAGCCTAATGGCTGAAGGGGCAAGGTGTTTGAGTTCTGATACCACTTGCAGAACTTGATTGCTCTGTGGCGTGACTGCATTTAGACTGTGTATATTTTCTCACCAAAGAGGAATTCTGATGCTTTTCACTGTAATTTGTATAATTAATCTTCTGAGCTTTTTGGAATTGCATTTTTTGTTGTCATTGTTGGTGCTGTTAAAAAATGACACAGTGCTATCAATCCACATTTAGTGCCAAGAGGAAATAACAAAGCACATGAAAGTGGTAATGCAAACCTAGCTCCACCAAAGTTGTCACTAATGAATGCTGCCATCTTTTGGTTATTGACTAGAGTGAAAAGGGGAGGAAAAGTAGGGTCTGAGAATACAGTTTGCTATTTTATGTGCAAATTTACCAGGTGATTGAGTCCTCATAAATTAGCTCAGAAAATTTTTTTAGAATTTCCAGGATCTTTCTTTTTTACTCACAGCTTTTTTGTTCTCTCATAGATTGCAAAACAAAGGGTTTGTTCCTCTACCTGCAAGGACTTGTCTGGGGAGTTCAGTAAGTGTAAGTGGATGCAATAATACAGTAGAGGGCTTGTTGGCTTTACTAATGAACAAGTGGAATCAGGTTGATGTAAACAGTCACTTCACCATGCCTGTGGTACACTCTTCCTGCCTCAGAAATACTTGAGAGCACCTTGCATTATGTTGCATTGAAATCGCATTTCCCAGGATAATGAATTGTGTACTATTTGTACTCCAGCCTCTTTCCAGCACTCAGATCTAAATGTTTGCATCCATGCCAGTGAGTGTAAGGTGATCTCATTAGGGCAAGAGAGGTAGAATATATATTAGTAGACACAAAGAAGTCCCTAATAGCTTAATGTCAATCTATGATTAAAATTCAACTCCACATGCCATTTCCTGGAAAAAACTACAGAGCTATAATTCCATCACATAATCCAAAAGGACAAATCCCAAACTGATCTGTCCCAATCAACATCTTGTTACTAAGGTAGGAATGAGAGAAGTACTAAGGTGGTATAAATTCTGCTATCACCCACCTGCCGAGTGGTGGCTAGTTCTGAAGCATAATCTTTCATATCTTCCATTTAGGGGAACCATGAGAGTGGGCATTCTCAGTTGAATATTCTTCACTTGATAGTCATACTTTAGAATTTATTAATTTATGGTCTTCCTCATTTCTTAATTATAGTTCACAGGAGCTTGAAAATAGTTTATAATTTTTCCCATCTGGGGCCTGAAATGGCACTAGATTTCCAGGATGCGCTGATAGCAGACTGTCATCTAGAAGTTAATGTTGAGGCTTGCCTGTAATGTATGATTGGATTATCTAGAGATATTTACTGTTAAATGCATAGCATGTCATACTTCACTTGAGCAAACAGTATTATGTATTATGTATTATGTAAGTGTTGGTGTCTTTTAAGTCAATCATTTAAATTGTTTTGGGTAGACTCTAGGTATCTGTCTTCATTCCTCTCAAAAAAGAGGTGTAGTGCTCATCCTAAACATTGGTAATGTAACAGCAAAAATGGTTTATTGGTTCCTGTAATATATATATGTATATTTGCATATAAATTACATTTATATATACATTTAAAATTATATATAGTAAGATTTTAATGTAATGAGAATGGGCTGTAGTTTACTAATCTATCAATTTGAAGTAAATATATGTTTTGAAAATACCTCTAAAAAATACTGTCTTGAATGTATGTTTGTACTGGGTGATGTTAATGTCGAAGAATGTTTTTCTCTCTACTTTCTACTTCTTAATACATTGTCTTGGCAATAAGAAAAGAATGATAATTCTATAAACACTTCGCACCTTTCCTTTCTTGTGCATTTTAGCCAAATGGTAAACTAAAAAAGTAGCAATAATAAAAACCACACAAAAAATCAAAAGAAGATATTTAAGATAAATACACCTGAATAAAAGCAAATTGCCACGAAGAAGTAATGTGCCAAGGTGAGCTCATTTCAGGCCAGCCTCTGCTCTACCCTTCCTATATCTAATCCTATACATCTGTTCATTCATTTGCCCCCCTTTTTACTATGATATGGCTCCTTTAGGTTGCCTGGCAACCATTATAATGCTCCTGCACATGCGTGCTAGATAATAAATCCTATCTTGCTTTATTTTTCTCCTTCTTTAAAACAAGGAATTATAGAACAAGACATTTTCCCCCCTTCTAATGGACAAAAAACATCTGTGGGAATTTGAAAAGCACATAAAATGCCTGCAAGCGTGCAGATAAGTAATTAAAATTCTTGACAAAGTGTAACTGATCATCGCTTAATGTGTCTACATGCAGTTATTATTTGCAATGGTCTCCTCTTTCAAATATGTATACATTAATGTACATATGTCGATATTTGAGAGGAACTATAGAGAAAGGGAGAGAGTGGGAAGAAAGTGACAGCTGTGATGTCCCAAACAAAGAAAATGAAGAAATTCCTGAAAACAATCTTATTTTATATATTTTTTTAAACAGTGGATGCAGTAATTAGAAGACAGGACGTGGACTAAATCCATCTACTTTTTTCTATAAGAAATCAGACAAAGCTTATGGCCTTCCCCTTCCCCTCCTTGGCAAATCCGAGTGTCCCGCTGCTTTCATTTGTTTTTGATCTGCCTCATTAAAAGACTATTGATGGCTTTAACCATTGTCCCTGTTTAGGTGCTGATTTACAAGCACTAATATCTGACTGTGTGAGATTCATGGGATTCCAGGCAGTTTACGATTATCCTGAGGTCCCTGACCACACATGTAGGGGTTTGGGTAGAGGTCATGCATGCCTATGAAAAACTCCAAAGCAGGCTTAAACCTAGGAAGGTTTTAATAGGATTGAATCTGTAATAGGATTTGGCAGCTTGGCCGAAACTGGATGGCATGGTTTATTTGGGATATATATATATATATATATATATATATATATATATATATATATATTCTTAGAACAAAGGGGCAATATTTTATGTTGAAGTCCATATGTTGCTACTGTAGTTTAAAGGAGTCTAAGAAAAAAATGCTGTACAATATAGAATAATAAAAAAAATGTTGGGACATGAAATGCTATTTCTATTATGTAGTAAATTAGAAGGCAAAACATAAAATATGGGAAGAGAATAAAATTTCTGTTGTGAATGGCCGTGTGTTTTTAGCTTAAAATGCTTTAAGAAGTCGAAAAGTCACTGGCAATGTAGGGCTATTTATAAAAGAGAATATTTCTCCCAGGCAGGCAAAACACTGCCTCAGCCTGGCTCCACATTCTGCTGAACAGCAAAGCACCCTGAAGTCTCCCTCAGTCAAACAAGGGAACACTCTGAGTGACAGCAGCAGTGTGGTGCATTGCAGTTTTGAATAATACTAGAAACATGAATAAAATCCAAAGTACATATACCATCCTCGTGATAATATCCCAAATGGAATTCTATCAATACTTTATTTCCCATTTGAAATCTGGCACATGGGAGTGAGCTTTCCCAACACTATTTTCTAATGTCAGTTCTCATGATTATACTGTCTAAATTTGAGAACAGTAGTGATAAAATTATTTCACTTCTTGTACTCCAGTCATTTGAACATTATAAGGAGACTGCCATGTAAGGATGCCTTCATTAATTTTGGTGGGCCAGAAATGGAAAGTCAAGATATACAGCACTGGCCTAGAGGGTCACACAAGTGCCCTTTTACAGGACCTATCCTGTAAATCTCAAAGCACAAAAGAAGTTACAGTGGCTGTAAGACCTCATAAAAAGGTAATGGGAAAATAAATTACACATTTTGTTTTGGGTGACTATAAAAGTCTAGTTATACCACAACTTTTAGGAAATCTAAACTTTAAAAAGCCAGAATGTATTTATAACCTCGAAGAAATTCACTTTCACACACAAATATGTAACACAGCCAAATCATTCTACTGTATTATTTGCTGTCATTCTGTTTTAGAAAGTTGCATTTTTCAAATAGAACTATAGAGATGAAATGAACATATTATCTCAAACAATGTTATTTCACAGAATCATTTTCTTTGTTTTTATTTTCAAAGATTATTTTTCAAAATCCTTTTCTGCAGTACTGTTATACCAAAGACCTTTCAGCTCAAGGATTTGGGAGTTTTTAATTATTGTTATTATACCTTTCTAAGTACATAATATATCCTTCTCATAATACTTACTTCTGTACATACTATAAACTTAAGCATTTATTACAGTGGTGGCTATTTTGGCATTATAGAGAAGGTACTAAGTTACTCAAGGCTTTCTTTCATGAATAAAACAATACAGGGTGGTGATTTTAGAGTCCATATAGCATGGACATTACAAGAACCCCAAGGCCGAGGACACAATGCTTTGACCACTGGTCAGTGGTAAGGTAATCTCAGTACCCCTTGAGGACAAAACTACAGGAGAACTTAACAGCCACTGTAAACACTCTGAATGCACATCCATTGAACTTCGAAAGTACTCCATTTCTAATGCTCTCCAATAAAATTTCTCAAACATAGGTCCAGTATAGTTACCTTAATGAACTGATTGTTACTAATGCCAAATTATAATAATATTTCTCATTGTTCACATTCAAAAAAGAAATATCTATTAGTTAATCCAATACCTTAAAATTTTCTTCTATAAATCCAAATCACATTTAAATACAACTTGACTAGTTTTTTATTACATTTCCATAATGTGTGCTAAAAGAAAATTATAATGCTTTATTCTGCAGATAAAGAAGCAAGATGATGTGATATAAAGCAGCTTAGACCAGTTACAATAACATCCAAGTTTTTCTTGAGTTCAACTCAGAAACCATTCAAACTTTTAAACATGGAAATATCTTGGATATGAATTACAAAAGCTATGGGGCTTGTTCTTTGAATGTAATATATTAATGGCTTATTTCTTTAACATTTAGAAAAACTTTCAAAAGTAATTCAGGAATACTTATCCTAACTCCTTTAAAATAATTTACTAACATCATTACCTTAAAAATATACCAATGTTGGTCCAGGGATTTAGCTCAGTGGTTTTGCCGCCTGCTGTGCAAGCACAAGGACCCAAGTTCGATCCCCGTACCAAAAAAAAAAAAAAATATATATATATATATATATATATATATACACACACCAATGTTTTTATACATAAAGACAAAATATTCACTTTACTAATGAGCCTAATTCTGAGTGTCAGAATACCAGTTAAACCCAAAATATGTCTTTAAAATTTTCAGAAGCTTTTCTAATTTAGAAGACGCATCTGATGCAAAGATGATATACGGCATCTATGCATGTACAAAGAGAAAGATGAGGAAAGAAAAGATTTCATTTGTTCATTATAACATTTATAAGACTAAAATGATAACATTGATGATATCATTTTAATTGTAAAACTTTACAAGAGTAAACTAAATATCCAAGAAGCAATCTAATTTTCTGTATGAGAGTTAGCTAACATACCAATCAATGCTATAGAGAAAAGATGGGAATTTTCATCTGATCAGAGTGTTTTCACAGGAGAAGGTCCAACACATCTATTTGGGAAGACAATGTCTTGCCTTTTGGTTTTGTTTTGGTAAAGATAAATCATTACATTTTACTTTATAATATTTAAATGTAAATTGAACCCAGAACTGTGATCAGAATTACTTCTGCTTATGTTTAGTTATAGTGCTCATGACTCCATGTAACAAATGTATTCATCAGCATGTATGGAAACTGTTTGTGTCTACAGTGTGAGCTACATCTGTTCTTCTGATACCAGTGGTAAGTGAATCTTGGCAAAAATGGAGTCTGGAGTTACAAAATGAGCCCAGTTCAAAAGTGTTGTAATACTGGTAATATATGTGCAGGCTCTTTGCACAAAAAGAACTTTGCTGACTGGAACTACAATGAGTTCTGCTTGTGCCTGGAGCTCAGCAAGCACTACTTATTGCCTGCTGTAGGGCATTGCCAGTGCCCTCCTGAACCAGGTTTGAAAGGAATAACGGTTCTATACCCAGAAAAGCTAAGCAGGTGAAGAACTAGAAATTAAGTCTCCAGATTGTCTTTCCAGTTTCATACCTCTTTGTCCTCACTTGCAGTATTGTTTGAAACCATCAAGCTAGCTTTAAGGGAATTAAACTAGCCTACTAGGTCCCTCATCTCCCTGACTAACACCATTTAAAGAATCCTTGGAGAAATGCTCAATATGGTTGGTCATTAGAGAAATCCAAATTGAAACAACACTGAGATTCCATCTTACCCTAGAAAGAATGATCATCATCAAGAAATCAAATAATAACAAATGCTATTGAGGGTGCAGGGAAAAAGCAACACTTCTACACTGTTAGTGGGAATGTAAACTAGTAAAGCCACAATAGAAATCAGTATGGAGATCCTCAAAAGACTATAATTAGAAACTATATTTGACCCAGCTAGTCCCCTCCTAGATATCTTTCCCAAAGAATTAAAGACAACATATTATAGTGAAACATGCATACTCATGTCTATAGCAGCACAATTCATAATAGCTAAATTTTAGAAGCAACTTGTATGTCCATCAACAGATGAATGGATAAAGAAAATGTGGTATTCACACACAATGGAGGAGTATTCTGTCATAAAGATAAACTTGGGTCATTTGTAGGAAAATGGCTGCACTATGAGACCATAATCTTAAGTGAAATCAGACACACAAACTTAAATATTGCATAGTTTCTCTTATATGAGAAATTAAAAATTATAATTATAAATTATAGTTTAAATTATAAATTATAAAGGTTATTTATAAATAAATTATAAATAAAGACCAAATAAAAGATAGATAATGCAAAGTATGGAGATAGATTTTTTCTTATATGGGAAAGGGACTGGGAGATGGAAGAAGGAGAGGGAAAGGGGATAAAAATGAAATTGAGATGTGTCGTGTATGTTACCAACTCCATTCAAGGAACGCAAACTTCGTGTATAGTAAACATGTACTAATAAAAATATATATAGGGAAAAATGCATAAACAATGGATACATGTAACATGTGAATGATCCTCAAAGAGAAAATCTACAAATATTTTGCTGAGCAACTTCCTCCCAAAAAAAGGGTACAAATAATACATATCATAAGACTCCATTTAGTGAAATCAAGAACAGGTAAAATCTTTGTTCTGTGCTGAAAAGTAGAATAGTTGTTGCCTAGGTTTGGAGCATAAGCGAATTTTGTGGATTGATGGCAGGATTGTCTATTTTATTTGGGGAGTGGGGTTACATGAGTGTATACATAACTGAAACTCCTTGAATTACACATTTCCTAAGAACTGTGCTTTTCAGCATGCTTCAATTTTATGAAAAAAACCTTAAAAGTACAAACAATGGACTTTTTGCAAAAAAATAATCCTTGAATAGCTGGAGGTGTTGGATACAAATCATACCATATGTAGATGTCACTACCATGCCAAGTTCAGCAGGGAAAGGTGAAGGTCATGGGACAGAAATTGTTCTATCTATACTTTTTAACAAAATGAGTACATACTTCAGACAGAAACTAGGTTACAATAATAATAGTGGCCACTTTGGAAGACTTACAATGTTCTGAGCACCTTGGACTCTATACTTATTATTCCATTTAATCCTCACAAAAATAATCTCATGAAATGGAATGCACATTTATAGATGAGAAGGTTAAGACTAAGAGATCAGAGAAGTTATCAATCCAGTAAATATTGCAGCAGCCTTTGGCAGAGACATTTCTGACTCCAAAGTATGTGGAATTGCCTGTTCTGCTATACACCCTAGGTCAGTACCTTTTATATTTGTCCCAGCTAAGGTGCAGCAAAAATAAGGCACCAACTAAAGCCTTATGAAAAAGACAATCTGTCTCAAATTAACCAGGGAAAATCCTTTGGAATAGAATAACAATGTATACAGTAGTTTAAATTAATTAATAAAATTGAAACTATTTTAGAGCAGTTTTCCTTGTAAATAATTAGTTATACTTTATCAGGGAAGGAAGAAGAGATGGAGAGATATGAAAGGTAGAGCTGCTGAAAAATCACATGCAACAATTAATACATATCTATTTCTAAATTGAAGTACCATCAACTTCTAAATTATTATTAATATTACTCAGAAAATAACATCAAATGAAATATATAGCACTGCTGCAATATCATACAACTTTACCAGGGACAGCCTAGCCTTACAGAACAAAGCACTAAAACTTCCTCACTTCTGTGCATGAGCAGATTTGCGTGAAATATTATCAATAGTCTATGTCCTTTTGCACTGTGCAATGGCCTGAAATACTTACCAGCACCTTATTCAGTGACCAGCACAAATCTAAGGAATGATTATCCAACATTATTACAGAGATCATTATGGATGAGCCACATGCCATCAATCAGCTCCATAGCTCCATAGCTCTGTAGATTCTCATGGTCATCACTCAAGAGGGAAATGATTTCTCTAGAAAACCTACTCCAGTAGGGTTTTGCTTCTAATCTTCATTAGCCAAGTATAAAACTGAAAACTGCTGCCATAAGAGGGTTAAATGGTCGTGTTTGTGCCCAATTAAGTAATTATGGCATATTTGTGGTGGAGCAATATTCTTACAAAGGAGAATTTGAATTTTAAATTGAATATTTGGATCTGTTCTTCTGCTTAAGTTCTTAAAGAAATTGTGCTCCATAATAGTAAGAAGATAAACTTTCTTTCTTTCTTTTCTTTTCTTTTTTTTTTTTTTTTGTGGTATTGGGGATCGAACTCGGGACTTTGAGCTTGAAAGGCAGGTGCCAGAACCACTGAGCTAAATCCCTGGCCCCGATAAATCCAATTTCTATACATTATTTTATTTTCAAGAATTTTGTTGCTATATGCCTATATATATGTGCCTGTGAGAAAAGATTTTTTAAATGCCTGGGTCCCAAGTGAGTAGCTGAATGAAAAAGTGCCTCTAGACACAGGAAAGCATCTGAATTTCTTCATACATGCCAAGATTGCTGCAGGATGGCATTTTGGGATTTCACTAGGTTCAACAGTCAAGTCTCACTAGTTTATCCAGTGGATAGGAGATCCCAGAACCAAGGAAATTAGTCTCAGTTTTCTTCAGACATCTCCAAACTGAGAGGAGCCAGCTCAAATTCACCAGGATTAGTTCAAATCTAAAGCCTGTGGCTAGAGATTTTCTTCCCACTGCTACCTTGGACAGACTCCACTGCCTTAGCTCCCAACCCTGTCCTTAAGGCCGCCTCTCTTTGATAGCACAGCACTTTGATAAAATACCAAGATGCCTGCTCCCATTCCTCTCATTTCAATCTCCATTATGTGAACCAGTTCCAGGAATTTTCACCAGCCTAGTGGATGAAGTTAAGGTCTGGTGGTGATCATAACAGGCATCTGGATTCCTCAAGAACTGATGCAGGCCTGTGATGTATAAATTGTTTACTTTCCAAATTACAGTTGCTGTAGCCTGTAAGAAAACTTGTTAAGCCTGCAGGGTGCGATGAGACAATAGAGGTTTGCTCTGATACTGTAATGCCTGCCTTTGTATTGTGCTAATTGCTTGGCCCCGGTACTGATTTGGCTCAGCACTCAGAGGAGGGGCCTTGTTTTTCCTCTCTCTTGTCTGTGTCATCTTAGATAAACCTACAGGATTTATTTTTCTTAAAATGATGATATATCATGTACAGATACAAATTGCCAATGATGAATGTGATCATAATGTATACCTAAAATGTACCAATAAAGTTAATTTTAAAAAATGATGCAGCTCAGAATGAAATAGTCCACATGATCACTTTAATATAAGAAGCACATTAATATACAGCAAAAAGAATTACAGGTGTAATTCTAATGTTCACTACTCACCTGTAATGAAATAGTCATTCAAGTAGAAAAACAAAACAAAATTGCTCAACATCATACACAAGATTTTAATTCTTAATATTTAGAACTTCAATTCAAATAAATTAATTAGACTAGAGGTGTTTCTCCATGTTAGAGTGCTTGCCTAGCATGCAAGAAATCCTAAGTTTGATTCCCAGCACCACCCTAAAAGACTAAAATTAAACATTAATGTATTAACAACTTACATAAACACCATATATGTGCTCAGCACAAGGGAGATTATCTTCTTGGCCATCTCTTAACAAAAGTTAGGTATGTGTGTCCAGTACCAGCATAACCAAAAGTATAGTCAAACTTTATTTCCAACAGTCACATTTGAAATTCAGCCTCATGACCTCCCTGTGTCCACATATAGTAAATAGGGGAGTCTGACAAGTGTCAGGACTTGACCTAGATAATGGACCTTGATCCAATAAACTGAGTTCAATGATTTCTCCAGCGAAGTGGCCAGGCTCTCACCAGACACTCTGAGCTCTTCCTTATGGCCCTACAGGGACAGGTCTGACTTCTTCATTAATACCACAAGTTTAGCAGCAGAGTATAAAAATACACTCTATGGACAAGGATTATTTATAGAGACAGGGGAAGACTTAAACACAGGATTGTGAAGAACATCTGGGAACTTGTGAAAGTGAAAATCAGTGCTTCCTCGGGAAATCAGGGAAGCACAGGACAGGGCAAACTCATTTTTCTGATCAGTATTGTCATCTAGAGACTGAATTAACCATGAACACGTAAGGGAGTTTTCAGATGTGGTTATATCGACTTACAGAAACAGGTAGAAAGCTCTCTGAAACATCTAAAAATGTTGCCAAGCACAATTCAAAACTTTTGAGTTTACAGTGTATGCCTTTCCATTCATTAAAAAAAGATCCCAGAAAGAACAACAAAAGATATGCTAACATACCCTCACTACCTATCAAGTCTGGACTACTTGATAGCCTAGTGAAATTATTTCAGCAGAAAACATGGGGAGCTCCTGGCCCAGAGGTAGGGGCTTCTGAGCCATGGTCCCACTATTCCTGGTCCAGAGGAAGGGGCTTCCTGGCTGTCACCCCTCGCGATGCTCAGCCCAGAGGAAAGGGCTTTTGGGCTGCCTTCTGTCCCACCACTCCCAGCCCAGAGGAAGGGGCTTCTGGCCATCATCCCTACTGCTGCTCCCAGCACCTGTCCCACCTCTCCCAGCTCAGAGGAGGTGATCCACGCGGGCGCCAACAGCACTCCCCTGCCACCACAGTCAAAATGAGAAAACACATAAATAAGTCAAAAACAAGACTTCCAGATCACCTACAGCAACCCCAAAGGGAAATGAGATGGAACACTCTGATACTTAACCACCTGGACCCACTGAACTGGCAACAAAAGGGGATCTGGAAAAAATGAAATCAGAAATAATTTCTCA